>PDGT01000011.1:6733096-6801085 GCA_003671415.1 Megathymus violae | reverse complement strand
TAAATTGTCATAGTGAGCCTTAAAAAGAGAGACACTGAGGCGGATAAAGAAAATTTATAGCGGTTTCCTTTTATAGTTAAAAATTATAAAAGTGCTGTTAACCGACATGTCCGTTACAAAACTTCCCGTTATACATATGTTAAGTACGGTTTAAAAATAAATTTCTGTCTTTCTAATTTATCTCGACAAAGATATTGAATGATATGAAGAACATCAATTTATTTTTATATCGATATCTAAATATTTTAGTTCTATTTGAACGACTTTTTCGGAATCATATGATGTTTGGATACTCGAATCCAAGTCATCGTGTGCAACTCGTGATGCATCCTGACACACGAAGTACGAGGCAATGGAACCACGCTTTTCGTTAGTGTAGTTCAATACCGATTCGTGCACGTAGTATCCCACATGGTACTAGTGTTCTTTAACTGCTTGGGTAGTAGCCATCCTCGTTCTAGAGTCAACCGTGGCATAACGTGGTTAACTAATTCAAATTCAAAATCATTTAGGTATTCAGTAAATACACTTATGAACGTCATTTTTTGCTTGTACCACCGTTTCGAAAAGGTGCTTTAACAATGAGAAGAAGAAACGGCGAAATAAACTCCTCAGCACATCTTTTAAACAACATATGGTAATTACAAAAGTTTATACCTGTGCGGAACTGGTTTCGACACTAATTTTGTCCAGACATCCTTGTCATTCATGTACTCATCTATACTATAATATCCTTTGCCTAACGTGTTTCAGACGCAATATCAGAAAGCCAGTTAAAGTTTTCTCAGCTCTTTCTTGATCTACAATGATTATGTAATTCCAGTTGTTACAATCGTCTATGGGCGATGATAGCTATTTAAGATCGGCCGACCAGTTTGCTGTTTTGCCAACAGATGTGTCAACGGTTAATCGCATTCATTGTTAAAACTTCAATACAGTTACCATTTTTTCATATTGTTTCAGGTTATCGACAATATGCTGTCAGGCTAAGGATCACGGTGGGGCAAGAAACCGGTGAATCGATAGATCATCATAAATTCCGGAAAGAACCCCACTCCAGGCTCCGCATTTATCCACGTGAAAAAGTATAAGTAATGGCTCAACTTTGAGGGGGAACGACTTTGTAATAACGTAAAAAGCTTTATATTTAGATTCGTACTTGACCAGAATACATTTTGTTTGATATTTTTTCATAGATATTAATATTGGACATACAAAGGAGTCTTGTCAAAATTGTTTTCTATGTTATATATATTAGGTATAGATAAATATTAGTTAGTATTTGCACATATCTATATTACTATATAAATGTATTGAGATTTTCGTGTTCAAGATAAGTTAAAAACGGCTTGACCGACCTTAATAAACAATTGTATGCAGTGAATGTATGTAGTGTGAACACGTGGTTGCGCAGATGTTAGGCTATATAAAGTCTACATCTATATCTATCTATACTAATAATAAAATTCTAACTGATCGATTTCTCTACATGAACGATATATGAGAAAAAATATTATTACGGGCCTTTATTAACGCAATAGAACACAAAACAATAGTTGTCTGTGCGTTTGTTCCCCGTTAATCTCAGAAACGGCTTAATACTCAAAAATCGTTTCATTGCAATCCGTCCATAAATAAAAAAGTTATGAATTAATATATGTATTTCTAATTCACAGAACGAGAAAAAGCCAGAAAAATGCACATGTTATCTATAAGCGTAAGGTAGTTTTTCCGAAGCGAAGTGAGGGCATTTGCTAGTATCTGTAATTTCTCTCTGTCTGTACATTCAATTTTTTTTTGTCAAATTTCATGATAAATATCCGTTGTATGACATACTGACATCATATGACCATTTTAATAGTTTTTGTATATATATATATATATAAATTTCACACACACAGACACATAAATTATTTCATTCATCCTGTCACCTTCGACGCTGAATGATGTTCGTCCATTGTAAAAAACAATACATTAAAGTGTAAATGTACTTTTTAAATAAATATTCATTATGGCATCTCAGTTGTTCTTGACAATTTGCGGTTCATTGTAGAGGAATTGGCCGTTATTTTCGTAGCCAACTCAAGTACCTAGTGTTATGTCGCCGAGAGGCTTCCGACAAGGCTTAACCACTGCTATTTGACAATAACCACCACTACCAATGATGTAATGTGCCATCCGAAACATGGAAGCGCTCAAGAATTCTTGACATTATTGGGTCGCCCGTCCCTCTGCCGACCGCGCCCACCGTCGGTTAACTCGATCTATCATTTAAAAGCGACAGAAGTTCTGAAGCTGAGAGAGTTTCCATAAAGATTGTTACATAATCATACATTATAACCGTATAAATTAAGTATAGAAATCAAACAGGGTATAAATATTACCATCAACCACTGTTCCCTGATAATTCATTAAAATTATAAAGCTATTAAATTTCCCGGAGAAAATTATTTTCCAGGGCGCCTCATTGTGATCCCGTAAGACTGTTTGAATTAGTATGGTAAATTATTTACAAATATTGTTTCGAGAGTCGATAAATTATTATGCAGGATGGAAGGCACTACGGATCCTGGAATCGAACAGCGATAAATAAAGTCTCATTATTACGCGCCCCTATTTTACCCTGTTAGGGTTGCCAACATACTAAGGATATTTTTTTCTTTCTCTATTTTAAATAGTACATGGAAGACTTCTGGTATTAAATAGTCATTGGAATCCGGTATCTGGCACGAATAGTGAGTTATAGCAATTTGAATAGTTGATAGTAGTTTTTTGTTGACGCTTAAAGTAAAAATCTATTAAAGTTGTTATCAAATATTTATTATAAAACAAGTAAAATAAAAAAAAAAATAAAGACAATTCCTATTTTTATTAAATAATTACAATGAATATAAATACGAATTAATATTTATGTCCCGCTGAATACATTATATAGTATAATGTTGACATGTTAACAGTATCTTGTAAAATAATACATTATTCAAGTTGACGTTTTTCTCTGCCTTACTTCAAAGTTTAATTTCCCGAGGGAATACTAAGCCTCTTCTGTAAAAAGTGCAAAAGTTCTTACAAGTTTTTTACAAGTCGTTGGGAATTTGTAGATAAATACAAGATTTATATAGGTAAAAGTTATGTTTATGTGTTTGTTTACTGTTTTTGTTTTTATTGTAAGCTTTCGTACAGAAAAAAAAATTACATAACGACTAAAGTAGCTCGATTACATTTGTCGGTAGCCGACAAAGCTGACGGGCCACATTATATTAAGTGGTCACCGTCACTCACGGACATCCGTGATTCCAAAGGCATCACCATTGCAATCGCTGGCCATAACCGAAGCGGGGAAACTGCTTATATTAATTCTCCAATTTTCGAAGGAGATTGTTTTAAACAATTAGGTAACATTCGATTTAAACTAACAATATTTACTGTGTAAATATAACACGGATTGAGCTCTCGTCCAAACAACAGTACGCACGAGCAAACTTAGGAGCGCAAACAAATTTGAATTCTAGCTATTTGTATAAATCACTAATACATAATGAAATATAATGTTCTGATTTTATGTATTTACATGTATATTTATACAATTTATTTTAAAATAGTTAGTAGTTCAGCATATACAAAAAGCTTGTTTACAATTAACGTCAGGTGAATGATATTCGAACAGCAGGGACTTGACCGCAACCTCATACATTGTACAGCAGTAGGTATATTAATATAGTCTAAGTTTATTTCTTAAATTAAACATTGTAACGCATCTATAATTTCTGGTTTCCGGGGCAGCGCTCAAGGCTTTTGATTTATGTTAACCCTGTCATCCGAACGCATGGATTCCCCGCAAGGCACTGCTTCCAAGCGTGGTCACCATTTTGACTTTGATTATTCGGGTTTTGGATGTCACGAGTAACAGATGTATAACAGCTGGAATGTTATAATAAACTTTAAGTAATTAAAATTGATAGACTTCTTTATGTTATATAAATATAACGAGAAGTATTTAGTAGTTTATTAATTCATATGCAATAAACTGTACGCTTTTTATATGCATACGAATATATTGGTAACCATTTACACGTTCAAAACATGGCATAAAATTGTTTCTCAGCAGAGGCACGTTCGGACTGCAGTCGAATCAAGTTCCACATCCTACGTTATACAATTATGTATATTCAGTTTGGTTTATACAAATTATACTATTATATAGATTTTTATTATTATGGTGATGGTGATGGTGATGGTGATTTTTATTATTATGGTATATTAAATAGATTGTGCAAATATATATAAAATATAACTTTTTTAATTTTTAATTTCTTTTAATCGATGGCTTTTAATTAAAAATAACAATGAGTATTCGTTAGAATTAGTATTTATATTATATTTACATTTTATTATATGCCGTAAATTATATTAACAAAATAATTATGGCAATGAAGTGGCAACCCTATCCGACTGCCGCACGTGGTTAAAAGGATCTCTTAATGATTTAATGAGACTTACAGAGATTATACATCACTTTGAGCCGAGTGTATAAGCTTATTTATATATACAATTATATATTAGCCTATATCTACAATAATGATACTATTTATAAAGTTAGAGATATTTAATATTATGATACCCGACGTCGAAAAGTACTTACTTTAGTATGTAATAATTATATTAAAAAGACGATGCGAGAATCAAAATCGGGACTACTCGTTGGTCATGAGTCGGTAGCTTGGCGTTGCGACCAGTAGTCGTGACAGACTAATAAGGCTTAGAGGGATTTCGCAAGTACTACACTGGTTAATTACATGGTTCTATGAAAACGAAAGATTTTAATTATTCAGTATCAAATATGATCAATGTGTCAATTATTGCATTACAATATACTATTTAGGACAAAATTTACACGTTAATATATTAAAATTCTACAGTTGGAAAAGGACGTTAATATTATAATCACTAGAAATGTGGCAAAACTGTCTGTATTAAGTTTTACATTCTGTGCTCTGTTATGCTCATATGAATAAGCTATCACCCACGAGGTTGGATGTGTAAAAATTAACAATAAAATTATATCAGAGTTAACGGAACTTCAGCTTTGTAAATTCCAAGCTCTTGTAAATTAAATTCTATGAGTTAACGGAACTTCAGCATTGTGAATTCAAAGCTCTTGTAAATTAACACTAAAAATCTATGAGTTAACGGAACTTCAGCATTGTAAATTCAAAGCTCTGGTCAAATACATTCCCATGACTAAAGGTGAATATGAGTATAAATTAAATGATAATTTAAGAACAAGAATATTTGGATATGCGTTTGATTTGAGTCATACTCGTATTTGTGTACTTCCTTGATACCTGCAATACAGGGAATCTTGGTGCGAGTGTGTGTGGGTGGGTGTGTGATCGTTTATTTTTTTTGGTCTGAAACTGCATGTCATTCTTGCCATGTGATAGGAATTCGTTAAAGTCATGCACTTGTTTGAGTTTTAAAAAGTATTTGTAAAAACTAACTTGGAATAAATTTTATTTCATTTCATCAATTCAAGCAAACTTATAACTTATTTTCAAATGTTGTTTGTCATGATTTATTACGATGTACTTTAACTTAAAATCCATGAACAAGAAGCCAAGATATTTAAAATGAAATAAACCAGTTCACTATGAGCCACAAAAAGGCGACGGGACGAGATCGAGACAATATTTTATTTCAGTGGATCCTGAAGCTATTCCGCTGCGAACTTGTTAGACAATAATTAAATTCACCGTCTCTATTCCCCTTATTATTATTATTTCTTATTTCGTGTTTTAAGTGGATATATTTTATGATTTCTCGTCGGAAAAGTGGAATGGGTTGTTGGCCGTCAATTAGAACATCACGGGGTGTGTGCTCGTCGTAGGCTAGAGTTATGGGTTACAAGGCACCGGTTATAAATCCAGCGTGTACGTGATGGCTTTGCAAATTCATTTGTTGCTTATTTTTATGGTGAGTTAATTTTTTTGCTCTCAGTACATCCGAATTCAAGTTTTAATTTTGTTCGAGAAAGGAAATATACCCTGTATTTGCCATTCGGTTCTACTTAAATTTGAAGGAAAATATACCATCCCTGAGGCTGAAAAATAATATAAAAAAACCAAGAAAATAAGTTTGAAAAACCAGTTGTTATTAATTAAATTATACTGTTAGTAAAAAACATATTAACGCATAAATATTGTTAAGAAGATAAACATAAAATTTCTTAATAAATTTAGGCAAGTTTTCTTAAAGAATTTGATTAGCGGTATAAATACGCCCAGTGAAAGCAAATTTATCATGAGGTGCTCAAACTTTTGAATACTTTGACATATTTTGTGCGGTTTTCTCCCGAAAAAGCAAGTTTTACCAACTTGGTTAATGGTTAAAGAAACCAACTAATTGTTTGAGAGTTTCAGTTTTAATTGCTGTGAAACAGTCAAGGTTAACTGAGTAACAAAAAAGGTTCTCAGAAAATTATTTAAGGGTTGATTTGGAATAATTGCAGCAATATTTGTTTGTATTTTATACTTTATAAATTAACAACGATACATTTTCTAACAGTCTATCTAAGATAATAGTGACAAATAACAGTTTTTATTTATATTTTCATCTTTTTTTATCCTTAGAATTGGGATCCTTACATAACGGATAGCCATCTAGCGTAGCCGCGTTTATTATGGTCTATTTTGTTTATGTTATTCGGCTATGTATAAGATGTATAAACAATACAGTTTTTATCTATCTGTCTTGGTATCTATACACAACATTAATTTAATCATTTGTAGACATGTCTAAAATTAAAACAACGACTTTCATTAAACAATTAAGTCGGTATAAGTCCCGCATAATTCTAAGCACAAAAATAATAGTCAATTATACCAAAAATGAAGACGGTTTCACCTAAATTGGTGTCTGGAAATTTTAATAACAACTCACCAGATGGCACTCGAGGACAAGATTAAATACCTGCTTTATTAAATGAGGCATCCCTCCTTATGAGGTTTGGGGTTAGAGAAGGGCGAATTATTAGATGAAAACTTCTGTTCGTAGTTGACTCATTGTTCTCAAAGTTTGCTTATAAATTATTACGTAATTCGGGCGACTTTGGCCGTGTATTGTTGCAATGACTTGGTGCAATCTGTAAATCAAGACCTCTGAACATAAATAATTATTTAGCAACAAAAGTTATCCAGCGAGACTCAAACTTGTGTCCGTTAAACAATTACCTATTCAGAAAAATAACACGCTTTTCACGAAATTTTAATTATCGGACATATCTCAAGAGTTTTCTTTTTATTTTATTTTAAATACTTTCCTGCGCCGTGGTCTAAGGGATCCGGTGCTAATTTTACCCTTCAAAATCTACTGGTATAAGCAGCGTGAATGTGAGTTAGTAAGAGTGTAATTCTGAATTTTTAAAAATATTAAATTTTTAGTAAACATAGCTATCTAAAGCATTGACAAATAATTCATAGAAAATTTACCATTTTCATATTGTGAGCAACAATGTTTTGCTACGACTATATCAGTGACAAATAATATTTGAATACAAATATTTAGAAAAAATTGACACCTTTAATCATGCTGTCTTAACAAATCTGGAATACATTTCAAATATTTATAAATACATTAATTTCTGTAACATATTTATACTCCTTTTTATAGTTATTGACATTATCTATCACATAGTTGTAGGTATCACATGGTAAGCACATGACATATATATCAGTTTGTCTATCTCTCTGGACTTCAGTATATTACATCTACGACCGTGACTCCTTGTTCAGTGTAAGCTAGCGACTTTTCGCACGAAAATAATATTAAAAAAAGGCTTTTACCATTTTGCCAGTGTTAACGTCACAATTCCTTATGGCGATGCGACAAGGCATATCGTTTGTGATAAATGTGGTCATACGTCTTGCATCCCCTCGCACCGAAATCTTGGGCGCCGACTGAACTCTTCCCGGGCGTTACACTGGTATGCGATGTGTTAGCGGCGGCTGATTTATGGATCAGAAACGACAGGTACTTTAAGATATATTATTGCAAAGGTTCAATACTTAGAGCAACTTTTTGGAAAGTTTATTTCCTTATCATCATTAACTGTTTTTTTATTAAATCGTAATTGAACTCTTTGGTTATTTTTCAAATTAACTTATGTATTGATTTCATAATTAGATGACGATGAAAGTGAAAATTAAAGGACGTGCTACGTTTAGATTCATTGCGTTACATGAGATAGAAGAAAGATTTAATTCCCGAAACCACGGATGTGGAGCAAAAGAGGCAGATGTATGTACTCATTGTAAAACGATGGGATATGATAGTGTTGCGTTGCAGATATACGCTTCAGATGCATTGTGTGAATAGCTGTGGTACCACGTGTTCTATAATCAATACTTATAATTAAGTTTCGTTTTTTACATTTATATCCCGTGATTGTTTCATTATGACAGTGAGCAGTTTAACCGTTCAAATATCATCAATATTGAATTTTCAAAACTAATACTGCGTCAAAAAATCAAATTTCTACCAGATGTACAGTGCTTGATGCAGGTGCATGTTTAAATTTAGAAATTTTATTTTATGGTAATATTCGACAATAATTTGAAAACGAAAAGTCAGAGTTGAAAACCTAAGAGTTGGGAAATAATCATTTCCGCACCGGCAAAAACCAGGGACGTTCCTGACTAGTAATACGTCCAAAAAAACGGAATGCCTCTTACCTACTGACATTTCGATACTACAGTGTTACGGAACAAACATACGTCAAAAAGAAAGGAATCGTACTACCAGTACAGTGACATCCAAAGGAAGTTGAATTTGCTCAGCCTCGTGCACCACGACAAGGGTTATCGACTTGGACTCAACAATAGATGGAATCGTCTATCACAGAAGATCAAACAATCGAAGTTTGTAAAAAAGAAGTGCGCTCGCAGATTGTGTTGTACCCTCGTTAGGCATTTGAATGCGGTGTATTAGCGGCGAGAAATTTATGGGTGAGAAACGACAGGTATGTAGGTGCTGTAAGATTTATTGCTTTGCGTTCGTTGTATAGTTGAGATTGCGGAGTAGGGAAACTTGAGACAAGCGGAATATATTATAATTAGCAATATCGAAATGTGTGTTACTATGGTAAAATTCTGTTGTATTTGTAAAAAAAAGTTCACCATTTTCCTCTTGACCAGCAACACATAGGTGACGATCCTGGTTTTGAAAATCGCTTACGTTACAGTCGGCTGAGTTTCCAGCTGTTATTAAAATACTAAGAATATGTTTGTGAGACTAACGATATTTTTTTATTTTATTACAATCAAAATTAAGGATTTGAAAATCGGTTGACGCTATTAAATTGCTAATAAAGTGATTATTTTAACTGTGTATTTCAGTAAAATAATGTCTTTTATCATAGTAAAATTATATATTTGTATTTAATTCAAATGCTAACTTAAACAAAAGGCTTATTATGTCGTTACCTATGAGTATTATATTTATATATATATGTATATATTTAGTATTAGTATTATTAAAAAAACAATACCAATATATACCGTACCGCAGAAACGGCAGTCATTTAGATATGTGAAATTCGAGATTAACTATATATCCAATTTCTTTGTAGCTGATGTTTATGCAACAAAAGCAATTATTTCTTTTATTCATTTATAGATTTCATTGCATGTTGGACTTACAATAATTAAATAAATATCTTGCATAGCATAACAAAAGTTGACCTAAGTGAATTGTTTAATAAGCTACTTTAGAAGTTTTGATTGATAACTTAAATTGCTTACCTACTCCCGGAGCGGTTCTCACATTTCCAGGTGAGTTCGTTCATGTTTAAAATTTTTCACATAACTTTGTTTCAAGTCAGGAATAAACAGCCAACGTCGGCGAGAGCCAAGTTTGCGTTTAGTGGAGTCGGGCAAAGTTTTTTAAGCTCATAAAACAAAAGATTCTTCCGGACACAAACGGTGCATTTTTAAACAATAAATCTCGCAAACTAAGCACTAGTGTGGAGAAGCCGTGACTGGATTGTGTTGGTTGTCTGCACGATTATGAACTGTCACACTCATTACGCGAAAGTGTTTGTTAGTTATGTAAACAATATGTTTTTCTTGTAACTACTCGTACTATACAAATAATGTTTACTGTAACTGTTTTTTATCTAATCGTTGGTGAGTTTGCTACTAAATCGTGTTACTTCTAAACTTCTTAATAAGGTACATTTCATAGATACAATAGTTCAATACCACATTTTGTCTAACCTTAGTTACAAGTTATATTATTATTTTCTTTAATTTGTACCTTTTTTAGGCAATAAAAATATTTTATAATTAACATAATAATACTAGGTAGATGTGAACGCTATAGATGGCAATGTTGTAGTTATATGTATATCTACTTTATACAATCCTACAGTCCCTTATAAATTATATTCACATTATAAGAGGAAACTCGTGGTCAGTAATGGGACCTGTAAAGAGGTTCGGTGCCAATACCTCGGTTGTTGCTAAGCTCCACGGATCACGAGCAATGGCGGGCATGGAATTATTGAGACCTTTACAGATTAATTGTCACGCGTTTTATTATATATTCTAGTATGTATAACACGATATACTGTATTATCTTAAGTAAGCCATTTTAGCACTATGATACATGTAGTTCTAATAACTTAACGCAGATTTTAAATGTTTTTATTTAAATAAATTAAATTTATTATTTTTATAACTTGATGTCTCACGAATTAGCAACTATAACATAAGAGCAGTTATTATTAAGACAGTGGGCTTACCATCCCTAACTAAATAATCCCTTACCATCACGTGGCTTTGTTGTGAAGCATTGATCTATTAAGTATACAAATAATGTATCCCAATATAATTTTTTTATGCCACAAAAACGAACAAGTTTTTTTTTTTTAATTAATTGCGTATATATATTTTTTCACTTATTAATTATCTATCATCGCGATTTCTATATATTTTTCTTTGACTATATTCTGTAGTGCAAGATGACCGCCAGAGCACGGTTGAGAACTGTCAGTAAAATAATGATATTTGTAAGCTTCTTGTCTCTTGACGTGAATTAATAAATATGCAAAATCTCGTTACACTTTATTTTAATACCATCAATATATAACATAGTCAAAACAACAAAGCTTCGATAAAATATTTTTATAAGCATTTTGTCTAAAGTACTTAAACAAACCGAAGTGTGATCTAAAAGGACATTCATAACACGAGAGGAGAATGGGTGGTTGCAGCCGAGGAGACGAACCTGCTTCTTAAAGGACACCATCGTCAGTGGCACACTGGGAATACTAATGAAGAAAGTTCACTCCATAAGTTACATAAAAGAAATTAGAACCATAGTTTATGTTATTCAAGTTATTTCTTACTTAGTATTAGCGATGATTGTATTTTTACGTCTCAATTTCCCGATTCTCCAAGGCTCCAAGTTAACTTGCAAAAGCGGCCATATTAAACGAACAGTCGGTACAATAAATGGCAAACAAACACATTTACATTAGTTCGCGTAATGTTCCACATTAGGGCCCATTGCCTCGTACAAGATAATATAGGAGATAGGCGAAAATGTGCGACTGTTTTTGTTGACTTGTTTTCTTGGCCCGTTTGTGTGAAACCACTCGAGAATTTCATTTATAGAATATAATGTAACATCCATTAATGTTATATAAGAGGGCCTAACAATATTTACGATCGTCCATTATTCTTGCGGTCGATAAGAAATTAATTTCGAAACTGTCCTATAAACACAAATACAGGTATTATAATACAGTATAAATGTTTAGCCCCGACAAAAACTAATAGTAAGGCATTTGATTCGTAAACAAACAAATTTTCAAGAAAATTAATTTGCCCTATTCCTTAGCAAATTCGTCGGGTAAAGTGTTCTTTCTGCGTGCGATTTCCTTTTGGGAAATACATTTTTGCAATTCAATTATTAGCTTAAATGTGGTTAAAACTATTTAAGGAGGGTTTTAATAACCTCAATGGTTACACATTAATTTAATACATTATATTTATATTGTTAAAGCAAATTGCATGCCACAAATTGTTTGTTTAGTTCACTCACACAACAATATACCTAGTCAATCATCGTGTTAGTATTTACACGCGCTATTAGCGAGAATGCGTTTGGTTGTTGGCGTATTCAAGTCGTTTAGACAAATATATCTTTGGTACTCAAAATGATTTGGTCAAAATTAATGTTTCTGATAAAGTTAAGTATGTAATTAAATCCATAAAAAAACACCTCAGCTCCGAGTAAGACAATGCTGCAGGCCGTTAGCTGTAGGAAATAGTAGTGGTTTTAGATTGCATAAATCACTGAATATATACTATAGATATAGACATCGAATACAGATGTTTAGTTTTAATCAACATCTTACTAGTATTATTTCGTTACGACTAATTAAAAGAAATGCACGCGAATCGATTGTACTATGTAATTGAGAGAAAGGGAAGGAGAACAGATATTCATTATACAATATGTGTTGTTTAGTTTATACTTTGATTTTAAATTTTATGCAGAAAATATTTATTATGGTTCGTATTATTTATGTAACCAATAAATAGATTGATGTATAAAACAATATTACTTTTTTGTTTTTAGAATGTCACCACCTAAACATCGTATATTACGATGGTCCGATGTGCGACTGTAACATGCTATTGTTGTAGTTTTTTCAAATTTATTATCAAGTATGCTGGTTTCTTGTCAAAAGGGAATTATCATGTAACTTAATATATTATGATATTATATTATCGATTTAAGGTGTAGTTTCAGGACGCATACATTTTTCATCGTAAATATTTATCATAAAAATCGTTCTATCTATTAAATGGAACTGTGTACAATAGGTTTTGAGGTTATCACGTTCAAGCAGACATGCAGAGATTATTTATAAGCTAATGCTAGGTACTCACTTGTGACATATGACATAAACTCGGCACACTCTTAAAATATTTTTAACTTGTCACTTCGTCTAGCACGTGGAAATCACATGAAAACTAACGGCCAACAAACGGACCGTTATTTTTGTGCAAGCCGGCCGTTATTTTTGTGCAAACCGGCAGTTATTTTTGTGCCAGCCAGTTTTACTTGTCGTATTGCGGGAATTTTATCCGAGTGAGGGATTTCATGCATATTTTAGAGGCCGCACTAAACAGTAAGCGGAGATCGGGCGTTTTTATAGTGGAAATTCTCGGACCAAATATTAAAACCACAGTAAAGAAAGTACTAGCATTCATTAGTGCACTCTTTGAACTCAGTAATGTTTTCTTCATTATACGTTGAGCTATAATATTTTAAAAGATTAAATTTATCTTATATTTTTAACATCCTGCACCGTGCATGTAATAACTTGTTAGTTTTATACGTCCAATTAGAACAGACCAAACGTGAATTTATATGATTTCAAGACATTAGCAAAATGCTGCAAGGTATTGGCCTCGTAACTAAGGATTGAAAAAGAATAGAGTATACTTCACTACGCTGCTTCAGTGCGGATGATGGAGAGGCCGATCATAGTTTCGGACATGTTGTCTTATGCCACGCATAGGCCTCCGACACGGCTTAACAACTGTTATGTACCGATAACAACCCACATCAACGTCTTTTCGTGCTTTCGAAACAGGGAGGCGCTTAAGTAATTTTAATACCAACAGTCTCATTTAAAGTGACATTCCCGTCCGAAGTTCCTCGTTTACAAGTGACGTGGGCGATTTATGAATGTTTCTGGGCTTAATATTCCAATTATAACTTTGTTAAAGCATAATAAGCCTTTCAATAATGAAGGCTATGTATGAGTAGCGACAGATATATAATATATAAGAGTATAACTAAGTAGAATTAACGAGTGTAATAAAATAAACCGATATTAAATTTTATGAATATAGCCTTAAATTTAACAAACAATCGATTCTTCGACATAACAGCCATAATCAGGCCGAAACGACCCATTGCGTCGACACATCCCCGTGGCCACAAACAAACAGATAAATATATCGTTCTAATTTGGGCTCGCAGTAAACGTTGGAAGTTATAGGCAGCCGAAGATTTTTATTGTCCTCCTCGTACCTGTAACAAGAAAATGGCATCGTTAAACGTTACTACGCAGCAATAAGAAGTATCGCGTGCAAGCTCCATTAGGTCGGTGGGCGACTTGACCCTATAAAGCTTATTAGTTGGCGCAACCTGCACGGTCGACTAAGATTTTTTTTATGAATTAAAGAGGCAAACCAGCGAAAAGGTCATCTCGAATAAGCGTTTATCATCATCCATTCGCAAAACGAGAGTCGGTATTAACACAGTGCTTGAAGGACGCCTGGAAATAATAGAAACGCAACCGATTCCGTGCATGTTAGAATATGCGTTGTAATTGTCATATCAACATGATTTACAAGATGTCCTGAGGAGTTTGTTTACCGTTTCTTCTCCTCAATATTAAAGCAACTTTTCGAAACGGTAGTAGAAGCAAAAATATATGTGCATGAGTGTAATTATAAAATTTAAATTTTAAGAACAGAAGTTGTAGCATCATAGGAACACTGATGTGGAAACATAGCTCCATATTTTACACTTATGAGATTAGATTACTCTTTAAACCAGGTGTTTGAGTTGAGACTTTCATTCGCCGTTTTTTTTTGTTGTTTTTTTGTCCTACAATGTGAAAGCACCTATTCGAAACGGTAATAGAACCAAAGAATGATGTGCATAGTTGTTTGTATTTACAAAATACCTAAATTATTAAATTATTTTGAATTGGAAATTTGAATCCGAGGAGCAAATTCACATGATGTTAACTTAAAAAAAATACGTTACGTTCTGTGCCATGTACTGGACGTTTTGTTGTGTTCTACTATATTACTAAAGTATTCCTTACAATATCAGTAGTCACACGAGAACCAGTGCACCTTTAGTGATGACATTACGAGTATTTAAGTCCATATTCACGAAATAAAATTAGACAATTGCGAAAAATAAAATATATAGGACTCGACAAACTAAATATAAGAAAAACATGTATTGCAATAACAAAAACCTGCGCTTGTATTTTAACATTACTTTTTTATGCCACATTTTCGTCCCACCTCTCAGTTACGGCTTACGGCGTTATTAACTACCACCCATTAATGTCACGTTTACGACATTTTAAATTTAATTACATGGCGTTATTATTAAGTTATAGCTTTATCTAACTTGATACTCGAGAGTTTTAATTGGACCATTTCCATTAGTTTCCTTTATACAAAAGCGTATATATGTATATTCGATGATATTTATTTCATAACGCCCTCCCTGTACGTAATATGATTTCCCATCGGTAATGTCTTCGGAGACTAACGATTTTTTCAGATTGTTATTTTGTGCTTATCGACGTCATAAAAAAACATCAAAACCATTTGGTTCGTTTTTGTTGAATAAATAACCACAGGTTTGTGTTAATTACTATAAAACTACAAAAAATCAATAAACACAATCAATTTAATTAATTAACACAATACAAATATAAACATACGAGTAATATCTGTTAATATATGAGTATGTATTAATTATTTGGAAAACTTTGTAACATGCAAATGGACCCAATTAGCTTAACAGAAAACTGAATTCATACATTTAACATTTTATAATCTAGAAAGGATTATTTTTAAATGAACAATGACAGATGATTGTTGTTTTGGTCACTTTATAAACATTAGTATATTATTTGTGGTTCGAATGTATAACTTTTCTCTTTAGTCATTGGAACTATGCCACAGAGTACCTACTTGTCGTGTCTGTACTTAAATAACAGTGCAATTATGATACAGAGTACCTATGTACTTGTCTTACTTATTACACATTATAAATATATAATGTATGGAGTAGAAATTCAACATATAATATAACACATTTGCTTTGAATCATTAATTTTTATTTCTGCAGTGTGGCGAATTTATTAACTAAACTGAAGTTATGTATATTCGTAGTGAGAATTTTTTTTGTAATAATGTAAAGACCTCTATAAAAAACTATAACATTTGACTGTGAATGTGTGTACACCGTTTTAAGGCTGACTTCACGAGTGTCAAATCCAAAGATTTTCTAAATAAAAAAAAGAATTCTAAAGATTTTTAAATGGAATGATACTTAATTTAGAGTTTTATTTCCTTTAAAATTTTACCGTGAGATATTTGAACCGATTACTTTCAAAATATTCCAATTTCAAACATCTGCGGATTTAAATAAAGACGCAGAATTCGCTGTAAAATAATTTGATTTTAGAGACTACTCTTTTTAAGTGATTGGTAACTTGTCATCGATGTTTTCATACTATTTGGGGAACAAGCAATATCTATCCTATTACAAGTCTGCGATACTTACTACGTATAAGAAGATCTGTTTAAATCTAATTATACATTAATTTTACTTACGGAACATTGCTATACCTTTGTCAAAACATTGCACATTATTCTCGGAAAGTAATTTCACGACTTAGACAATTTGATAAGTGAGCGCAAAGTTTCGCGAGATTGCAAAGCAGTTTTGATGTTGTCACAAAAGGGCACCAGTCTTCACTTTCGAAACCTTCATAAATTAATTTTCAAGCAAAGTCATTGTATGAAAAATATTTTCATGAGTTAGAATTTTCTTCAATATTAAAAGTGGAATCTTTGATACTGCCGACATTTGGTATTGATAACATTTTTTCTTACCTATAAAAATTGTTCGTATTGGGGCGGTCTAGAATACTCCCCCAATCTCATACTGGTAGAAGAGGTGTCGTAAGAGGCGACAGAAGCCAGCCTGTTTGGTGGTAGGGCTTCGCGTAAGGATTATATTATCAGTATTAATATTAAGTCTTTAATATTATTACTGGTATTATTATCCTTCCGAGAAGCCTGGCTAGCTACCACCCTTTTGCTTGAGTCAGCCGCCAAACGACTCGTCGTGTACCGAATGGGGGCTTGAGAGCCAGTACATTCTTACTTACCTTCTTCGCATTTCCTGGCCGACAACGCATCCGTGATACATTAGGTCTTGTTGATGTCCATGGGCGACGGTGGCCACTTACCATCAGATGGATTTTCTGCTCAATTGTCGGTTTTTAACATAAAAAAAATTAGAAACTTACATAGTAGGCTAGAAAAAGATTTTGTAACCTTTTACTACTGTTATGAAATCATATAATATTTAATACAATGATTTTTATATTTCAAACTAATATTTTTATTGTAATTAAAAAAATAATATTGTACACAATTGTTTATAAAAAAAACTAATTACATGAGAGTCTAATTAGTACAATTATATTACATTATATTTGTACATTTAAATGCAAATTAAAGTGAGCAATTACGCAGTTCGTTCAGTAGGAAAATTGGCAACACATTCGAATCGCTTTAAACTTTATTACGCCGTATTGTTGCCTGAGAAGTGCGAGGTTCGCATCGAATTAAACAATTCGACTCGTGCGGGTTTCGAAGTGTCTTAAGCTATGGGCAATTAAACAAATCCACAATCGTGATTCGCTAGGCACTCTCTCACCTACGCTCGTATTAAAACCGCCAAATTCGCAAGCGGAGCGTCGACGGTCTAATACAATAAAGCCAGTATAAACCGCTCTAAACCGGTTTAATATCAAGAAGGGAGGATCGCTCAACTTTTCGCCCAGGCGCATTACAACTTACAACCGGCCGGATTAGCGCGGATGTGTACTCAGCTCAATACTAGTTTCTTTGTTTGTGTTTCGTGTGTACTTGGCAACTTTATAGCGATGATGGCACTTGAAATTGAGATGGGCGGGCGTGGTTTGTAACGAACTTCATATTTGCGGTACGGGTTTGGCTGAGATGTATCGTTTCCTTAAGAATATTCGAACCGTTAACATTTAGAAATAAATCAATAAGCAAACGATAGTGTACTAACCTCTCGTACCTATAATAATTGTTTATAACGTCGGTAAAAGGTAGATATAATTGAATGCTTCTTACTTACGTACGTACGTATTTTAAATAGAATTTATTTTTATCGTATTAAAACATGCATAGTTTTTTAATATGTATTAAATTTATTTATTTATATATATTTTAATCCTTGATGCATTTCATTTACTGATTTCGGGATTCTAAATGAATTGACAAAAAATAATTTTATAGTCATACAATGTTGGACGCTTCAAGATAATGGTTCATAATGATTATGTTGTCAAGCAAGTGTTGTCAATTAAAAATTATTTAATTTATAACCAACTATTCATATTTCAGAAGGAGCTGAAGTCAAGTATTTAAATAAAATAATTTTCCTATTAAACAGAAAAAATCAAGGTGATATTTCGTTGTGAAATTTTCACGAAACTACAAAATATCATGAGCCAGTTTGAATTTACAGTGATTCAAAATTATTATAGTATTCTTCAATTTAAGCACAATATCAATGCTGCGTCGTAATTGATATACGAATTTTAATAAAGATTCAACCGAGGTTCTCCTCTTAGACAAAATGCTCGTATTTCATGTTTCTCTGGAATGTTTAAATTTAATTTAATAATAAATAACTACTGTTTCGTTACCACTTGAATGTGTGTACTTAAATTCTAGTTTTAAATTGTATAATAATTAAATACCCACTTATTTTATATTCTGCAAACTGTTTATGTCCGTTGGATTGTGTCTCATGTTATGAGTTAATGGTTGAGTACAATCCAAGTAAGTAAGTGGCGTTAAATTATGAGTTCTGGATGCAAAATCTCACTATGTTGATCGGCGACATTATTGCTCGATGTTATAGTTTTTTTGGCGTGCTCTGTTGGCGAAGTAATCTGTGGCTCGCTGTATGGTCGACTATGGCGAGCCCTGATACTCTCTGTTGATACTACTATTTTCCTTGTATGTATTGTTGTAAATCGAAAAATAGCAACAATGTTCTGTGTGAGATAGTATTTGCTGATAAATACATAAATGAATATAAAAGTATATTTTAATTTCAGTGATACTATATTTTAGTGATACTATATTTGAGCATAAAATAAAATATATGACTTGTTATTGGAATTTGTAACGTCCATAGCTGAGGAATATAATACAAACCATCTGACCAACTATATATATATATATATATATATATGTGTGTGTGTGTGTGTGTTGGCAACCCCAGTAGTTTTAGCAGCATTGTCGAACATAGCGTGGGCGTATAATCGTTTATCACTTTTAATTAATTGTTAACAAACACTTCACACTGGGCAAACGAAACAAGTAACAGTTCCCAGTGCGGAGGAACCGATCATATAATTACCATCTCCCACTCACATATATATACATATATATAAAATAAGGTAAAATATATATTTTTGTTAAAAAAAAAGTTATGAAACATTTACAAGAATACTCATTTATAAAGCATAAAAACTAATTTGCGGTAATAATTATAAAAATAAATTAAGCATATGTTTAACATCTCTTTAGTTAAACAATGTATAAGTCATGGGAAATGCTTATAATCTTCGATTATGCCAGTGAGTATACAATGGATACTTATAAAACATGCCAACATTTGCAAGGAGCGTTTAGAAATATTAATTTTAATATACATAATTCTAAATTAATGAAAAACTTACAATTTCATTGGATTGCAAATAGAAGACGTACTTTTCAACTGCTATTGGTCAATTAGGGCCGATCTTACTGTGATCAATCTTATCTTATCTTAATGTGTGATCTTACTGTGTGACTGACAACGTATCAACGTCAAAACATAAAATTTAATCGGTATAATTTTTAATTAAATCACAGTTTAAATAAAATATACATATAAAATTATTCATATATAATACATAATTAAATATATATAACTTACTCGTATGTTTCACATCACGAGATAAACTGATGGTTAGTGACAAATTAATATTCATATCAATATAGATAACATAGATAAGGTGTATCTAGTAAGAGCCTGGTGCCTGATTAAGGTTTTAGAAAATCTGTATCACCAGGTCACCAATGCCCTCCCAAGGACAGAATTAGAATGCTGTGCCTAGAACACTTTTGAAGACAATTATACATACGCTTAATTTCTATCGTACAATCTTGTTATATTATTATGTAAAAAAAACACTCTACGTATATATGTGAATGATATTGTAATTAATTTCTTCATTCGTTAAACATTGGTCCACAATAGAGTAATGATTGTGTAAAATTTTACTTAATGAATCCGTTATACCAAATGTAATCGGAACCGAAATGTTAAATGCCGTTTATTAGTAAATTTAATGTCAGAACTTCTCATATGTCTTGGTTAAAATTATATTATTAAGCACGTTCATAATAATAAAATTAGACCTACTTTTAAAACACTTGTAACGTAATATTCGTTTGTTGTGGTGTAAATAATAGCTCGATTTTAGGTGATATTCCAAAGCGTTTTGTTGGAATTTTTCATTTTTACAATTCAGCAGAAGTGAAACTGATAAAAATCGGTGTCGATGGCAACATTCATCGCATCGCGACAGCGACGAACCGAGTAAGCCAATTCAAAATACATCTGTACAGAAAAAGCGAACCGACTGCATCGTAGTGAACCGAAAACTGAATCCCGGTCCAATCGAACTAGCGGATCCATTTATTCTGATAGCTTTACTTGGTTTATTCGTGTGCTCGAGTAGTTTACGTGTGAGTTTTGTGTTAACTTGACTTACTGCGAAGCCAGGTAACGCCAACATACTGACACGATATTAACTTAGTCTTCAGAAAGCGTTCGATCGTAAGTAATAGCGTAAGTTGAATGATGTAGGATGAAATTTGAAGTTTGAGGGTGCTAACAGTAAAATTTAATTAGCGCATACGTGACTCAGAGGGCAAATTAGAACTCAGAGGATCGTCTTTGTTTTAGGCGATATCAGTGAAGCTTAAAATGTAGCCATTCTTTGTGGGCTATTCTTGACGACGCCGTAGCGTAATTGGTATATGCCGATCTAGGGTATCCATGTTTGATACCCGGCCTGAGCATACATTTATGTTTAAAATAAATGTATTTTCTGGAATCATGGGTATTTGTGATATTCTTCTTATGGACGTCTATGACACTCGCAATACAAAAGCTCATTAAATTAACCATGACAGGGAGTCGAGTATGTATATATATATATATACATAATACATAATAACTCAAAAAATAAAACCTGAAACCATATGAAGATACGCTCAAATAATTCCTCTGCAGAAGAAAATCATTTAAAGTATTGTATTTCTATTGAAATTAATTGCGTGTTTCGTTCACCTACAATTAAACAACTTCCTGCACTGTTTTTTAAAATTGTTGACAATATAAATTAAGGATCTTAAAGGAAACAAGGAGCTGTGTTAACCTTATTGAATTTCAATAATTCATTCAACACTGTAACATATTTCAGTAGCATCCGTACACTATGCTGATGTTGTGTAGAACATCATTCATCATCACATTGTAATGCTACCATAAGCGCACTATAAATACATATATATATACTACCTTGGGGTGCTCTTTCAAATAATCGATTTTTTTATAAAGCTACCGATTTAAAGTGCTCATCTGATCTGTTTTAAATTGGTGTATATTTTTACATGGATTAAAGTAAACCCAAAAAAGACCGGAGGGATTATCGCTGATAGATTTACGCAACCTGCCAAGAGAAATTGGTCTAACCTATTGCAGATTACTTTTGATGAACTCTCTATATCTCTAAAGGAAAAAGTTAAAAAGTTGGCTATTTTTTTACACAGCCACCGCTTTTGGAATTCTTAAAGTAGAAAGATATTTTCTGAACTATGAGTGTACTTAGGACGCTTCGAAATTTTCTTCTCAAATTCAGCAAAATTACGCCATCTATGTACAAATTGTTTGGAGATGCTAAGTGCGTTAGGTTGTTTTTCAAGTATAGATAGCAAGCATTTCTCCGTCCTATCTTTGACAACGACGATGTTGGCTATTTAAACTTAACCAAGCAGAAATTTAATAAAATTGAACGTCTTCATAATATCTATACCCGTTTCATACTTAGTACTCGTATATTTTTGAAAAATCAATATTTAAAAAAAAAATAAACTGGCTCTCAATTCGTCATTGGTGTAATACACATGTTACTTCCGCTCTATACTGCCTTTTTTTAAATACAAGTATTCCCAATTACCTAATAGAGCATTTTCTATATATGCTCCTTTCAAATGATATAAAATTCTTACTCTCTAATGAAAAAATGCTCTTTCTACTGTAAATTTTGTACTGCAGTTGACTGTGCACCTTTAAAATTTTTTACCTGTTCAACTCAGTTTGCGCAGTTGCTGGATTCCTTCAAGAAGCAAATAAATGAATAAATAAATAAACGTTTACACACTCACACCCCCGCACTAGGATTCCCTGTGTTGCGGGTGGCATGGACTTACACAATTATCACATCACAAACACCCATGACCCGAGAACAAACATTTATCCGTCATATAAATGTCTGCCCCGGCCGGGAATCGAACCCGGGACCCCACGCTCGGCAGGCAGGGTCACTACCAACTGAGCTACGGGGTCGTCATAAACCGATTAATCCCTACCTGTATATATAAAAGAGAATGTATGTGTGATGAAGAAGAAGAAACATTTATTCAGTCACAGTACCTCTTCAAAAGTAACTACATAAAATAAGACTTACACTTTACACATGTACTTAGATCGATGTTGCAGTTGCAGAGCTACTAACATGAAGGAAAAGGATCGCACTGATAACATGAAGTGGACGAGATCCACAGCGCCTGATATTTCAGTGCGCCCATCTGCTGTGTGTATGTATGTTCCCCTAAAACTCGAGAACCGTTAGCCCATTTATAATGAAAGTTTGCATACATATTAAGGGTGATATGGCGACGACGAATACAGTTATGTTAGTACCGGATAGGTGGTGGTGCCAGTGGTTTTATCTTTCGAATCAAAGGTTGAATTGATATAAAATTTGGTATAGGTATATGCATGTGACAGCATTGGAACACCATAAAAAAACAAAACACTAATATTAAACACGTCGTTCTCGCGTTGGTAACTTTGGAAACAGGCGTTGGTAACAAGTTTATTTGTTTTTGCTCAAGATGGCAAAACCAAACCAATTGTATACCCAAGTGCTTTAGAATAATAAAAACCATAAACAAAAAAAAATGTTATTTATTTACGTATTAAAAATGACACATTTTTTTAAGGTGAAGCGAAGCGCACCAGGCACCATCTAGTTTTAATATAACAGAAAACGTATATGTGCGACCAATAACAAATCATAAAACACCCCCAGCACGTTCCACGATGATGTAACTGAACCGGTGCTTAATAACCCTGCTGGCACATTACAAAGACGACGATCCCAAATCTTCTTTTATTTCTTCCCTTTTTCTGCCCCCGACGGTGAGAACGACCGCGGTACAAATTAATCTTCGCGAACAATGGACTGCGGTAAGTGGTAGTCCTTTCGACCGAGCATTGTGAGAACAGTTTATATGCCGGTCTGTTTGGCTTCAAATATCTAGCGCACCTGTTATTTTACTACAAGCAATTTTTATCTCTAGTACTAACTAATATGAGTCATTCTTGCACACGAACATATTATGAAAATTATTATGCCCCGTTGTGCATACAAGAGAGGGCATGAAAGGAGTACGCGCGAATGAAGGAAAGGTATTTTCATTTGAAATGGACACGGTCTTCTGAATGGCTAATGTCCACTGATCAAATACGTAAGAATACCATTTGCTTTTCGTACAAATGTTAACATGAGATGCTATTACCTCGTGAACTGTTTTCGTTGTCATATAATAAATCATTTTTACACGCAGGATTTAAGGGGAAAATGGAATGGGGAATTCCAAGGAGAATGGAAGTTGACAAGATTTGTAAAAAAATCTTATGTAAAAATATTGGATTGTGACAAATAAAATTTTTCTTTATGTTATGTCTTGTATTCGTAAAATAAGTAGCGAAAAAACGAATGATAATATATTTTTCACATCGTCGTAAATTTACATTGTAAATGTGCCAGTAGGAACATTGACAATACAAAATAATATATTAATTGACCTTAATACCACAGAACAGAACGCAGCCCGTTCAAGTATCCGACAAGATTTTACAGAAAAAACATACGAGTATAATGACGGGGTTCTGAACTCCATATTGACTTTGTAAATTAGACAACTTTAGCAGACATGTGGGTGTAGAGTTGACCCTTTATTTATATTGGCTATTCTTTGTAAAGAAAATGGGCACAGATTTATACCTAAAATGTTAATTTTTTACATGGGGGCGAGAGGTATACCAGCAAAATTTCTCTATAACCTACTTAAATACCTCGGCCTGTCGAGGAGTGTAATAAGTAATACACACACAAACACGCGCGCGCACACATGCACCCACATGCAAGAGTAGTTTTTCAACCTTTCACTATGGTTTTCTTTTTTTTAATACAAATGTTATTATTACCTGGCGGCTGGGGGACAGACCATTGCATCTCTCATACAACATTCTAGGGTCAAGGGACTGGCTGGAAACCAGGTCTCCCCGGGACCTCAGTCCCGAGTAAGCAAAGAACTGAGCCAGCTCACATTGCCTCAGATAGTTATGTCAGTTTTGTTTATTTTTTATTTGTAATTTCTTATATACATTTGGTAATAAACTATTTATATTGTTATTATTATTACATATGTATATTTTTGCATCGATCTCGAAGTAAATAGTATCATGCGTAAATCTCATCTGAAACTTGTGATATAAATTAGCAAGAGTAAGTTACTTTCTTTTCACGGTAATAACAAACAAAACTAATAACGGGACTTTCATAATAAATATGGAAACGTTACAACGAACTTATAATCTAATACGTTTAATTCAGTGTCCTCAGCGCCGCAAACTTGTGTCATACCGTAAGTTATATTAGCAAGAAAGTTATGATGATCAGGCATCAACTATCCTTTAACTCATCTCGTACTGTATAAATTTTTCATACAAGACGAAAATATAAATAAAAATGAGGCCTGGAATCAATTTATGTTCAGTAAGATTTTGTTGTCGACATTCTTTGGAAATAATTTAATAGAATCACAATGGAATTACTTTTATATTATATAGCAGTGTGTGTGGTAGATTAATCTAAATATTTTTTATAATGTAAATATCGGACAAACAAGCAGACCGATGACTTAACATGTAGTTGTCACCGCGGTTCTTAAATATCCCTAAAAGTAAGTATATCTTTGACACTTTGCAAGCGAAGTAGGAAGCCTTGTATCATAATTATTCTTAGAGAAGTTGCGTAACTGCAGAATAGTGTGGCTTACTTTAGGAGGCCAGAATTCATATGAAAATAGTTACAGAAATCCTTTAGAAACGAGTTTGTTTTTTACACAAAGTATCGCTATTAATGCATTTAAATTATTATTTGATGGAGGATAACACATTAGTTCAGTCCGAATTATTGTGCCACTTGCGTTTACGTGCAGAAACAAATAGGGTAGGTGAAATGTATAATGAGGGATTTGGCAGAATAATTTTAAATGCAAAATATTGTTTATATCGACAACGCCCAGATAACAGGATTCTTCAATATGTATAGTCGGTAGCATTGTCCGCCAGTCCAGAAGTAAAATTCCCTGTATATACCTATGTAATTGTCAAACGACATATCACTGTTAGAATCAATGTCATAGAATGTCATCGATGATAACGTAAAGTGTAATTCAAACAATTATTCCGACTTATATTCTAACAAGATCAAAATAAGTACAATTATGTCAAATTCCATTGTTTTTACATAGTCTGTGCTACTTGGTAATCAGTAAAGACGAACAAAGCAGTTCACTTCGCATTACAGTTGTGGTACAAAATAAAAATGCCGAATAACTTATAGAAGAAGCGAAGTAGAATACAAGTAATAATAATATTGCACAACACTCTACTTTATAGGTGATTGAGATTTCTTAAAATATGCGCCCAGGGTCACTATAGCAATAACCTTCCTCCAAGAGTCTGGTTGCTAACGTCATAATGACAGGTAATGTTACTTTTATCTATAACTAGCAAACTGCCCGCGGTTCGCTTCGGGATAACTAAGCCTTACGCTATGAAATAGCGCCCGCATTATTTTAAATTCGTTTATAATTTTTTTATTTATGGACAGATTGCAATGAAACAAACTTTAAGTATTAAGTGATGCTTACTGCAATACATTAGTGGAAACCCGAACGAAATCGGTAACGCCGTTTTTGAGATTAGCGCGAACAAACGCACAGACAAACGGACAAAAATTTTAACAACTATAGTTTTGGGTTCTATTGCGTTAATAAAGACCCCTAATAGTAGTTTTTCTCATATATGCTTAATGTACAGATAGCGATCGGTTAGAATTTTAATATATGTAAAGATTATAACAATAGGTGAAAACTTATTCTGCAACCGGCACCCGACAATCGGGTACTTGAACGTGAACAATGCCATCGAGAGTTTACATGTTCCGTGTTTTTGTGCCTTTTTGTGAATTATCCATGTGGCCCTGGTAAAAATCTCTGACACCCTAACTTCAGTTCTCGTTAACTTGGCATTTGATATCCAGAAACTTGGTTTCAGTTGAATGTATTTAACTATTTCATTATATAAGTAATAAAACGTATTGCTGGAGTGAAAAAAAAATTCAAAAGATTTCAGGTAGCGTGTATATTTATATGTTATCCGTAATGTATTTGAATCTATAAAGTCTACAAATCCGCATTTAACAAACTTTGTTAAAACTCTGACTACTATATTTTAAGATAATAGCCGATTCCAGTGGTTATCAACATACCTATAACTTCAATAAAGATTTGACTTTTGGCGTTAATCTTGTCTTTTAATTTTCTTCTCTTCTCAATCTTAGTCATTCACCTCTTATATGAGTCGATTAGTTTCAAAGGCGGCAATCTGACTCGTGAAGATTTGTGCTTAGTTGTAACACAACTAATCTATTTATAATGTAAAATAAGAAATAAATATACTTATTTTAAACACTAACTCACTACAGACAAAAAGTCAGATTGCCGCCTTTGAAACTAATCGACTCATATCTGTCATTACTGTATCTATGACGCGCTGGATGTTATTGTTATTGGAATCTATATGAATCTTTTTCTTTTTTGTTCGCCTGCACCCATACATCAGTCCTTATGTTTGGCTTAGTTTCATAAATAGCCTGGAAATCGCTTTCTTGTACTTATTCTGTTTTCAATTTTTGTAAATTGTTATATGATCAACATATCATATTGTATAAAGAATATATATCTGTCTGTACAACGTTAAGCCATACTTGCAGTACGATATGTTTTTTCTGAAATGCTCAAGTTTGCACGTCAAGAACTTTTCAAAATACTCATATAGTCAGCGGATCCAACTCTCCTCGTTATTGTTCGCAGCGAGTCGCAGATGAAATCTGCACGAATTCCGCAATCGCACAAAACTTCGCATATTTAGCGTGATAATGAGGTCTTTGTTTCGGTCGGCACGGAGTTTGACGGAATCTGTGTGTTCTTTGCAAATTTTAACTTCAAAATTTTACGCAAACACGATTTTGGTGGGTCTTAAATTAAGAGCAATTTTTATAAATAAATTAATTGAAAAGACTGCATAAGCAACTTTTTATATAGGAAATCTTTACACGATACCCAGTCAAATGTACGTATCACGGTCTCCCATATACAACGGCATAGGAACTCATCTCGGCTACGTCCAGTCGCCTCTGTATGCCGTCCTTGCATATCGCGTGCATCACAAGCTACCTTTCTCCGTGCATGAGTGACCGTAAACGGTTACCTGGCTCTCAAGCTCCCAGCCGGAACACGACGAGTCGTTTGGCGGCTGACTCAAGCAGAAGGGTGGTAGCTAGCCAGGCAGGCTTCACGGAAAGATAATAATACCAGTAATAATATTAATGACTTAATAATAATATTGATGATATAATCCTTACGCGAAACCCTACCACCAAGCGGGCCGGCTTCTGTCGCCTTTTACGACACCCTGTTCTGCCAGCATGGGATTGGGGGGAGTATTCTAAGCCGCCCCAATACGGCTAGAAGTAATAAGTAGGAAGTAAAGTTACTTAAATCGACCATGAAATTATAATTTCATAGTGTTTCGTAGTATCGCAGAGCCAGTAATAATTCTGGTCCCTTGCTTCGTATTCAGTCGGCAACGTGTCGGTGATAACATCTGTGATACTGATACTGATTGCCAATTGGCTACGGTGACTACTTATCATCGTAGGCTCACCTGATCGTTTTTCGACTAGTTACTAAACAAAATTATCAGAAGTTCAAACAACAAAATAAATACAATATAAATATTATATTCCTTTCATTGAGGCTGAAAATTTAACTTTTTAAATCCGGCCGCAAAATATAAAAAAGAATCCCGTTGCCATATATAGGCAAAGACAATATTGTCACGGTGAATGCCGTACTATATACAAAAAGTTGTGGAGTAGTTTTTAGTAACGTTCGTAACATTTTTCAAGCTGCATCATTGATTCGCATGAAGAATATAATGTTTGAATAGATATACATTAATTGTTTGATATATTATGTGTGTTTCCACGCGTATTTATTTATAATTATATATATTTCTTATTTATAAGTAAAACAGACTTACATGAGCGCTAATATTTAACAAAATTTTAATGTTTCCGCAGTTATAGACATCAAAGCATAACGCTGATTCTTTATATGGTATTATATATACGTAAGGTTTTTTTCTTAGCCTGACAAGTGTAAATAACATAAAAGTCATAACCGACGTCTCGATGTCCAAAATCAAAACTTCGACTCGAGACTTAATGACACCGCTTACAGCCCGAAATACAGGCGCCATGCAAACGGTTCCGGGCTGTGTAAATGGAAACGAAACATTGACTTTTTTTTTTTATATACTCAGGACTACTTGCCTCTGTGAAAACAATAATTTTGACCTATAGTGGAATTTAGGTTGCACATTTCTTATCGTAACTCCTAGTTAGAGAATAAGTACTTTACTCCGTACTTCGTTAATCTACGAGAATGATTTAAGAACTACCTGCCATTGGAATTAGTTAAAATTTATGTTAGACCGTTTTTCTGAACGCTGTACTAACGTCACAAATTTTAACGGTCATCGCGTCCAGCGCGCGCGTTGGCCTATTTAAAAAACATGTGTCTAGAATAATAGGAAAGTACAGTTAGTTGACTTTTTTTTTCGCCGAAATTTAAACTGTACACATTTATTCCTTTCTGTGACATCGATTAATCTCGGTTTTTTTTTTCAACGAAAAATGTCACAGTTGTTATTATTATTCTTATAAACACCTGATAAACGCGCAGACGTGCCACCGGATGTCGAACGGCGATCGCCGCCCTCGAACGTGGACAACGCCATAGAAAACCAACGCGTTGCCGGCCAAGTAGGAATTGGGGAATCCGCTCATGTCTAGCACTTCGACACTGAGTTGACGACTTAAGATAACATCATTCCACGAGTGAGATTCGTCAATTTTAACTTCAGTAGTTTACATATTCATTAAACATTATTCGATGTATATATGTATTAAGTCTAGGACATAAGAAGTATGAAATACATTATTTTAGAGAACCTATACTTAAAATAAAATTATGAGCTAGATAAGAGTTTGTTACAAAATATGTAACTAGTAAACAGTGAAATAAGTCTCACCTGCCAGTTAGAGATCATCTCGACACATAAAAGCACCCTAACGCAGCCAACGGCGTCACTTGGCTCTTATTAAGTTGGCAACGGTCGCACGTGACAGATTCCCGGTAGATTATGAAACTTGGCCCACCCTCCAATCTGTCTCTGACGTAATGAAAGTAATGAAGCCTCGAGAAGCTGACGTAAAAGGTAAAATCATGGGAATCTTCATCCAGATTATCATTTGGATACTATCTATGAATGTCTGCTGCTAAAATTTTACCTGGCCAGATGCATGTGCACTTTTGATGCATTTTTGTAATTTACTGGACCTTGCCTATCCACCCGGTACCCTATCCCGCTTTCGGTTTCCAACAGAGATAGACATTTGCATAATGAACGATGGCTAATGTTTTATTTTTCTTTTTGTTGCTCATGAGTTCCTATTTATGAACGATTATGCATTAATTTTATAAATGAAATTAATAATCAATACAATATTTGCAAATACCAGTTCAAATTTAACATCTCTGCTATGACGGACGTCAAAATAGAACGTAACTAATTCCTATTTTAGGACATTACAAATGTCATAACGGTGCACATGTGGACTAACACGGGTGCAGAGGAAGTTTCAAACACGGCAGCAGCGAGAGTGAGCAGGGCGAGAGCGTAATGGTGGTGCGATGCAAACAGATTAGTTTGATGTTACCGCTCGGACATTGGATTAGAACTGCTCTTCAGATCAACAATTACAAAGCGATCATGACAATGTGAAATAGGCTCGTGCAATAATCCCATACATTAGTATGTGGGCTTACTTGAAATAGGCGATTTCTACCTATGAAGAGGTGCAATAGGGTTCATATTTCTATAAATATTAAAAAAAAATTAAATCACCTTGTTTTGACGTTACTTTAGTAAAATGAGTTCGTAACAGTGATTTTACATAAGGTAATGTTAATACTGCCAGCTAAATTTTGTGTAATGAATCCTGGTTAGTAAGTATATATATATATATGATAGTAATCCTAATACCGTCCCTCGATTTACTTGGGAAAAACAATTCATCCAAAATACTGATAGAAAGTCTATGAATAATTTATATACCACGGATAAATAAATATTCATTTGTTGGAATAGAAAATGTCATATTAATTTGGTTCGTCGTGTTAAGTTATGGATACTTAACGTTGATGGACTATTCGGTGGACCTCGCTCAATTCTTTATCATGACGGGGGAGTTTCGAGATGATGTTCATCATGATTAAGGTGATTTGAGTTAAAATACAAATATTTTAATTAATGAACAGTTTTATTGGTATTTTAATGGACGACCAGTTCAAACTTAACAAAATTGTTTAGTCACCATCAGATCTTGATGGTTTCTGAAGGTCACGTCAACAAAACTTGTCTCGGACAAGCAGAGATGCGTTTATTAGTTTATATACCCAATCGTTCTGTTATATTTCTATAACGTCCACGTTAGTTCGTATCAAGATAATTATATAGCTATGTATAGAGCGCACAAAAAAATTTTTATTTTTTTTGCTTATTCTCTTTAATGATGGAGCAAAATATTATGTGCATACGTGTAGCCCATGATACCTACATATATGTATATATCAACTTGGATTCGATCAACTTTCTTTTATCTTTATTGTATAAAATAAGTATACCGTTTGAGATTAGTAGCTCTATCGCTTCACAACGATAAGTAATGATAAGCAAGCTCATATAAAAACAACGAAGAGCAGCCAAGGATTGATACAGACAGTCAACGTGATCTGCATTTAACTATTTATCCGATTACAAGAAAAATTTAATCGACATTCTTTGTAGTAATTTTTTATTTACAAATTATATTTATAGTTTACTGAAATCCGACGTGGAGACGATGAACGCACCGAGACGAAATACCTACGTAGCTTGATAGAAGCCGACTCAACACACCGATAGTATTTTAATGTCGCTAATTTATATTGCGTACCTATAAAATGACACCAAAAGTTATAACGCCGTTCAATTATAACCTTATCTTTATACATTAACCAGATTCGCCGTCACAAGCAACACTCGCCGCCCTTCGCGATGTTATCTCTAGAGCGATGCTTAATAACTAAATGCCCCGGCCACCGAGTCCTTCATCCGTTCCCTCTTCCAGCCCCCTTCTGCAAGAACGACCGCGACGCAAATTAATCTTCGCGAACAATGGACTCTGGATAAGTGGACATCCTTTCGAGCGAACGCTACGCGAACAGTTTATATATTGCACATGTTGTGACAACATTCATATGATCACGGGTCAAAATCATAGTGATACTCATTAGTGTAGTGTGCGTGTGGGGGACGCTAGTGTGTCTCGTGACGCACACATGCGTGGGTAAGAGTACATAGTATTATAGGTATGAAAGAAGTCCACGAAAATGAAAAGAATTTTCATTTGAATTTTGTACGGGTTTCTAAATGTTAAAATATTAACTGAATGAAGGAATGAAATACAACAATTTTCACTAGTGTACTTAAGGAAGTTAGACAAAAGGTAGAGTGTGATAAGTAAAGTATGATTTAGGCGTCTCCACTAGGAACAAGCAGGCCACCTCATGGTGGATTTTCACTGCCCTAGTACAAATGTTAGGTACTTCGGTGGTGTCTTTGACGTCATCATTCGATTTCGTTTCATTCACAATGAAAATGGACAATCCATTAGTTGACTGGCTCACCAACTATTATTGTTAAAAAAAGATCACTTCAACCTCAATAATTATTTATTATATACACACACATACTACACAGCTTATGTTGATCCGGAATGGTGTACCTTACAAGTGGTAAAAAAAAAATTAAATACATTCCCAATCATTATAAAGATTACTTTACACATAAACATACACTCACAAAGTTCGCACGCTCTCTTTACAATATTAGTATTAGATAGTTATAAATAAATAAAAGAAAGAAGTAGCAGAGATGGTATACTTTATTACCATTATACAAGTGTTACGTCTTAATCTTAAGCTTAATGATCTAGATGCCATAACGTGTAGAACTTTGAAAAATCCTACTTACACGACTCGTACCGCGAACGAAGGCTCGCTAAAATTCAAAACAAGCTTGCAATGTACTCGAGCAATATTACATAGCATGTCGTATTTAGTACAATCTCGTCACCGCCGCGAACTTGTCCCATATCAAAAGTTAGATTAACGCGAAAACTACAGTGATCGAGGCACTACTAACTCACAAACTATACGACACAAATTCTAATATTTCACCAGCACTACTATAAGTAATTCCAAGTAATGGAATCGACTAACGTGAGTTCCTTTAACCTATCTATACTTTACTGCTGGTATAAAAAAGAAAAACTAGAATAGCAGTAACTGGCAGTAGTTTTGGCCGTGTTGGGGCGGCCTGGAATACTCCCCCAATCCCATGCTGGTAGAAGAGGTTCACCCTCGTCGTAAGAGGCGACAGAAGCCAGCCTGCTTGGTGACGGAGCTTCTCGTAAGGATTATATTGTTAGTATTATAATTAAGTCATTAATATTACTACTGATTTTATTGTTTTTCCGTGAGGCCAGCCTGGCTAGCTACCACCCTCCTGCCTGAGTCAGCCGCCAAACGGCACCTCGTATTCCGGCTGGGGGTTTGAGAGCCAGTACTTTCTTCCTTTCTTACCTTCTCATTTTCTGGCCGACAACGCATCAGTGATACCTTTGGTCTTGCTGATATCCATGGGCGTCGGTGACCACTTACCATCAGGTGGCTCGTCTGCTCGTTTATCAGCAAAGTTTAAAAAAAAATGTAATTAATTATATACAGATATTTTCCCAAACAAACCAAACCTAAACAAAACAACTTGCAACAAAATTTAATATACATAATTAGCCATTAAGCAATCCTTTCCACGAATCTAATTAACGTGCAGACTTTGGTACTGCGACGCGAACGTCTCGAATTCAGGACGTTGCTACCGCCGCCGTAAACGTGAAACGACTAGCGAGGAAATGAAGATAAATAATTACAAAAGTGAACTCGTGTGACGTAATAAATAATTTGACGTGTATTATTCGAGAGAATTATTTATAAAATGAAGCTGTTTTTTTTTTATTTATTTAAAAAATTATGTACATTTTACACTTTCGAAAATAAAGTTACAGTATAAGGTAGTAAGTAATATTACAACACTTCAGTTATGTCCCTGGTGCGTGAAACCCGAAATCAAATCATTACTTTTGTGTTATTAGCTTTTAGTGATCGAAAACGTAATGTAAAGGGGAATATTTATGACAAAACAATAATAGAAAAATCTATCCGAGCACTGAGATTTGTAGATCAAAATCATCTAATAAAGTGTGTCCAAATTATGATTGCAAAAAAAGAGGGGACAGATATCACAAAGTGGGACAATTTACGGATGTGAAATATCGCGTGTCTCTTATACATCTACAATAGGACAAATCAGTTAAAATTAAATTTAATACAGTTCACAAAGTCGTCCGGTGTAAAATTTTAATACCAACCCAGACCCCGATGTGAAAACACCAACGGCAGATGTAAGAACATGGCCCGCCGTTTCGTATGCGCCTCCTAAGTTGGGCCATAAAAAAGGTAATTAGTTGAATGGAGTCGAATTAGAGACTAGAAGATTTATTTACCAACTTTTCGCCTTTATCGCCTCTTTGAGTATTGTTTATGTGTTTTGCAGTGGAATGTATAAATTTTAGCATAAATTTAGAGATTCATTTATACTAAGCTAATATTTAAACAATGTCGCCGTTAAATAATCTAGTTCTACAATAGCGTCATATTTCAATGAATTTCATTTTATAATGAAAACAAAAAGAAATAACTTTATTTATCAGCTTTATAAAGACGTTTTATTGGTATGATATTAACGTGCTATAGCAATATATAAGGATATATAAAATTAATAACTCGGATATATAAAATATAAAATTGATATTGCATTTTTAATTTTTGAATTGAATCAAATTTTGATAACCATAAATATTTGCTTATTGGGGCGAATATAAACTTTATGAGAATAATAAAAAAATACTTATTTTACTTTACTGAAAATAAAAGATGTAGTTAAATATAAAGTTACAAAATGATAGTAAGTTATGAAATAATAATATTAAAATTTAATGAATTTTGTCAATGCCGGATAAATAAGCTGTCTACGGTTTTATTTACGCTGTCATAAAATCCATGAAACCAAATAATTTTCAATAGTAACAAAACTTTTTGTTCCAAGTTTCCGTGCCCGGGTACGTAGTTGAGGTAGTCGTTTCTCACCTCAATTTCCATCTTTTACATAAATTCGATAACGTCTGGCGCACCTCCAAATATCGAATCGAAGCCAATGTGAGGTTTCCAATGTTATTTTTGTTTCGAAATTATATAGCCGTTTCACATCATTACTTTGTGTAAGAGAGAGACGGGAAAAGGAACTTTAAACCGAAGGTGAATTGGATACATAATATATATCTTAGATTCAGTAATGTTCTGCTCGAATATATTTCACCACGGAGACAGTGTTCGCATTGCAGTGATGTCGTTTTAAGCCATTATACTGATGTTTATGTAACGTTTCTAGAATAAGAACTGAAACTATAGAATCCATTTAAATAGAAAAACATTACGCAAAACTCGTGATACGTAGTTATCTTTTTGATTCAAAAATGTTATGGCAAATTCCTCATTTTTATTTTGTACCTTAGTGACTTGATAATGTAGATGGGAATATGAACAGACCCATGGCTATTTTCACTACATAAATACTATAATGTTACATTTGTTACCGTGTTGGACAACGTAACAAAATAGTAGTGACAAGTGCGAAGGCAGGGTGTAAACATCTTCAACTCTTTAAGGGTCTCTTGGTGACTGTGATTTTACTCATATATATGATATATAATATATATCCTATTCATAATGTTTTCTATGTTGTTACAATCTTTCTTTTCTATACACTAAATCTTGTAGAAAAATTTAATAAAGGATAACAAAAACTACTGCATTGCAGCTTCAGCCAGTTTAATGGCCACACTAATAAGTGGAAGTTTTTACAACGCCCCGGAACACTCGAAGCAGTATCCATATTCATGAGAGGCTTCTGTAGTTCGCACAACGTTGGATTCTGTTCCATTAATTTTCAATTGATCGTTTGATGTTACGAATCGAATTCTAGTAATAAACGACGCTTATTCATTCGATAGTAACTTGATCAATGATGAGATCAAATCAGCAATATTCTTCTCTCTTTCTAGCGTCGATGATATGTAAGTAGAATGAAATAGATGAAATATATAGTCACCGGGACCGTTATCCATGTAATGGGATCGAAATAATTTGGTCTTGCAATGAACGTAATTTTCCCCTAATTACCACTACTTTTATATCGATCAATCAGTCCATCAGACCCGAGAGCGCCTTGTGCTTCTTTTAATAAAACAAACTGGATTTGAATACATTATTTTTTCAAATGTCTTATGGAGAATATTAATAAATTACGATGGCAGATAAAACCATAATTGTACCAAATATTTCCCTAATCGCCGTATCGACATCGATAGGAATTTATAAGTTAATGCGTTGAACATCTTACTTTATGACCACCATCAGATGAGATTATTTTCGGGCATTTATTTATTTTATATAAATAAAAAATACACCATGTATATAAATTTTTGTTTATCAATACTAAGAATAAGCAGCAGGGCTACCTGACAATAATTGTTCACCGCTACCCTTAAACATTTGTTATACTAAAAGCATGATGCAAGATGAAAGCGAAGAGTCTCCATCTTAATCGGTTAACACTAAATATAACTTTATGAGCACTTAAAGTTCATAGTACCTCTTAACAAACGACAACACTACCTTGTGGCAACCGTGACAATACGGCAGGCGACGTCATATAGTGTGAATATTGTTTCGAACATCGGTTTGCAAACTCCAATTAATATTTAGTTTAATTACTTGATTATCTGCTTGCTGTAATCTTATACGTTGCTGCACAGATATTCTCTCAGAAAATTTTGATGTACAGGAACGATAATATATGTATAATTTGTAATAAAAAAACGATCAGAACTTCGTAGAATCCATATTTATTAGATCCATCTCCGAAGCTGGTTTGATGTTCAATATCCCTCTTGTATCTATTCCGGTAATCAAAGGAGATTCCGTTAACATTTTTAAGGTTCTGTTCTGATGAAGAAATTATGCAATTATTTAGTTTCTTCAATAGAACCAATAGTTTATTCGTGTAACGGTTTAGTGTAATCGAGGCCGGATTACCATTAATTTGAAGTTGTGTTTTACAGTCAATTTGTTATTAATGAAATAAATGAGACCTTATTTGAATGTAAGCCATTTTATTCCTATTTCGAGCGTTATTATGTGTTTATGTACTTACGGATAGGTTTTGATGAATCGAAGCGGATTACTAGTACCTGTATATATATGTATATATATATGTGTGTGTATATTCAATCAACAATTTCACCTGATGAAAAGTAGTGATCTTCCCCCTCCTCTTGATGACAATAAAGTAGGCATAATAAGTAGGGAACACCGACGCGAATAAATTATTTGTATATGGCATGGTTATTGTTATTAGATTATGAAATATGTACATAAATCTATAATAAAAAAACAATTCAAATGCCTTAAATGCTTATTAATATTTAAATTTAAATTAAATATTTTATTCAAAGTCGGTTTCAAATTATGTCATTTTTTTACTCATAGCCTATCAGTGGTCTCTCTTTAAAAGTTATGGTACTGTTAAATAGTTGATTTTAGAATTTACGTCCGCAGTTTGGTAATTATAATAGGCTTAGTATTGATTGCCGAAAGCAGGTTTTTATAATTATTACCACTGTATACAAATAATTGAATGGTTGGGGCACTGTGAGAAATCTTCGATGTAATAACCTACATTTTTACTGAATATACTCTGACACAGTACGTTGAAAACGCCAATCAATATTTTGAAAATATCTCCCACCGATTGAAAACTTGAAAAAAAAAATTAAACGATAAATATCAATATCAATCCGCTAGCTTAATAGCCACACTAATTACTGGAGTTTTCTTTTTTTTTTACAAAGGATCGGAACACTCACTTCGTATTCATATTCATGAGAGCCGCCCCCATCGATGCTTCGTTTTATTCAATTAATTTACCGATATTGCTCTCCAATCGTTTCATTCTTGGTAGTCAATGGAGGTACTTATCAGTTCCTTTACGAGGCTTCGAACTGATGTTAATTTGTTACAACATTATGGAGTTTGGCACACACACACTCGTGCTCCTCGCGTTCGCAATTAACACGTCACGAACACCCACGGACAAAGAGTTGTCCGACAAATAAATGTTAGCTGCGGCCGGTAATCAAGACCGTGATTCATTGCGTTGTAGACAGCGTCTCTTCTAAGTCGTCTGGTAGTCATTTTCTAAACTGCCAGTGACGGTAGCTGGATGGGGGAAATGTAGTGGCGAAATCTTTACTTCATAATTTTTTTGGGGCGATTGTTCCAAACTGAGTCCAAAGGAACATTATAAATGGATAAAGGTGGCACTAATAAGTATACTTACGTATACGTGAAGGGAAAAAGCACGATAGGCGAGTGTGTGCAAGGAGGAGTGTGATTTATTAATGCTATATTATGAAGTAGAGCAGCAGGCTGACGTTAATATATAACGTGTTAAAATTCAGTAAATTAAATTAAACATTAATTATTTACTGTGGTCAAATCTCTGCATAGAGAATAGATTGTTTTCCATTCATTTCAAAATGTCAGATTGTTTGAATTACTTTCGAACTGTGAATTTGGTGATAATATCGTAATCAATTTAGCTGCAGGATATGTAATTGTACAAAAATTAATGGTTCATCTTCACTCAACATCTTCAATAGGTTGGCTTATAATATATCGTATTTTGTAACAATATTGTATTGTGATGCCACCTACCACATATTTTCACCATCACCCTGGGTTTGACTGGTAGAGAGTGCTAATTTGCATTAAACCCCGTTCTATTTTTAGGTAATTGAAATAAAGACTAAATAAATAAATACCTAAGAATAAATTAAATCTATCTTTCGTTTAATGGTGGCAACTTTGACACAAGAACGTACCAAACGTGTTCCATCAATTATTACGGCTTTAGATCAACATTTCCGGTTAAGAGCACTACTATAAAACATTAATAGAACATCTCCCTTTCTCCGACACTTGGCCAAATATCTTAATGGGAGTTTGTTGTTTTGTTGGTGAAAATTGGAAACACTGGACAGTGAATAATTATCACAATCCATACTCAGAAAATTTTCTCGGCAGCATCGGGTCTACTCTTCACAATTGAGAGGAGTAATGTTCATCACGCTGGTCAACTAAAAAACTTGTAGGTGTACAGGTTTCCTTAAGATTTTGGCTGCAGTGATAAATATACTGAAACACGCATGTAATTAATAAAATAACTATAAGTATTTGTAGGAGTTGAACAGACTTACTAGATGGTTTATCTAAGCCATAATTTTTAGAATACCTAAGTATTTGATTAAGCAACAAAGCGTAATTAATAGACTCCCATTTACTGTAACTAGTATTTGATTATAGTAAAAATTAGGCCGTAATTAACGATATAACAAAGTAATAAATTAAATAACGTAATGTTCGGATTTTTTAAAATTAATAATACTGTAACTCGTCTAATGCAACAAAATACAATGAAAAAAAATATGTGTGCTGTAGTTTTAACTTAACAATTTATTACACACTGACTTTAAAAAATATATATATTCAGTCATGTATGAAAATTATTGAAAATAACATTTAAAACAGCTTGGTACAAATGCTGAAGAACGTAGCAAACTTCAGATATTTTTGTAAATATTTCAACAATTTATATACTACAAAAGTAATCATATAAAAAGAATGCATTCCGAATTTTTTAAATATATTATACAGCCGTATCGATAGATTAATATTTTTGCCAATTTGTGGCAAACTACGGCGGAAACTACGTAAACAGATGATAGATCGCTGAACGTTACTTCCACCGGAATTACTTTCACGTTGCGCTCAAAGAAGTTTTACTTCAAAAAAAAAAAAACCGTTGAATAACAGAAAACAAAATGGTACTGAACTGTTATTTTGTTTGCCTATTTATAATCTATATACGAGTATATAGAATATTTATAATAATCCATAATAATAATAATACATACGAGTATATACATTATTAAATCACAAGTTAAAACAATTTTAAGTTGGTACTGAAAAATGATTGTAAGTCGGCACATAAATATTTGTATGTATTGTTTACGTTTCATGTGCAATGTTTTCTCCTTTTTCTTTAGGAATTAAAGTTTTTATACTTAAATAAATAAATTTGAGTATCAATACTAAAATTCGATTTCAATTTAAATCGAGAAGGTAAAAAAAAATCAATTATCAATACTGCGTTCCTTTTATTCAAAGCATTAGTTCGCAAAGCGATCGTAGTAAATGTTTCCAATGTAACGAACATATTAAGGTAATACAAAAATAATCGTTTGGTCACGAAAATCCTTAATGTACATTACGTTGGCGTGCAAGTCGCTCGATTTATGAATATTGGAGCCGAAGCTATAAAACTATCAGAGTCCATCAACCTTCATCGCATGTTGAATAACACAAAAAACTTAAAGTTGGAAATACATTATACCTACTTTGACAGAAAGCTTATCAATTTTTGTCGTACTGGGTATACCGATGAATCTAACGATTGACATTGATGCGATTTAAAAATAAATCGCACTGATTTGTCTGGTACCCTTTTGGGTTTTAAGCGTTTAAAAATTTTTCATTTGTTAATTTGGTTTCAATTTATTAGCAGAATTCCAGCAAGGTATGGGTCTATTCGCGTAACTGAGGACTTTGGATCGTATTTTACCATGCTGCTCTAATATGGATTAGTAGAGGTGTTCAGAGGAAACTCGAAAATCAGAACTGTCCCACGAGTGGGCTTCTCGTCTTCTCTAAATTTAAAAGGTTTTTAATTTTAAAGCCATAGTTTACAAGGTTGGCCAATTGTGTATAACACTGAGGATATTTTCCAGGTTTCGTCCTTGATTTCCTACGTTGAATAATTAATAGTTACTACACATATGTACCTAACACTGAAGAATTAAGAGGTGAATGCAGGATTCGATCCTGGATCTTCCGTGGGGGAGACTGACGTTAAACCGCTATTGCTGTTTAAAGTTTAATCTAATAACCACGAATGACGGCATGACACAAACGCTCACAAACTTTGCGAGTGGCCCAGGTAACCCTCGAGCCGACGGAACCGCATTATAATAGTAATATACATTATATTACTATTATATATTGAATATTACAATAGCTCTCAGTAAGAATATATAACTGTACAGTAATATATGGTATAAAACATTCAAAATTCGAATTATCGTTACGTTACCATTCCTTTCAAATCATCTTCGGGGAGATGACAAAAAGAATACAACAAGGTAGAAGAACGGCCACATGTATGTCGATCAGGCCCAGAAAAAAATGCCGTAGTTGAAATGTGTAGCTGAGTTTTAACAGTAGTAGTCATAATATACCCGTATACACATTTTATAGTAAAACTGTATAAAACACCGATTTATTTAAAGTTGTGAATATTAAAACAGCGTATAACTAAAAGGCTCATGATAAAAAATTATACAATAATAAATAATAACAATAAACCCTCAAACAATCACGCTAGGATTCATTGTGTTGCGGGTGGCGTGGACGTACACATATATGACATCACAAACACCCACGACCCGAGAACAAACATTTATCTGTCACATAAATGTCTGCGCTAACTGTCTGGGACAGGCAGGGTCACTAGCAACGGGGCTACGGGTTCGTCTCACCAAGCTGTTGTATAGCTCAGTTTGACGTATAGCGTGCCGCGTGCCCAACAGTATTTTTATTTATAATTTTATTACTTCGTTGCGTTGTGGTTTATAGAATACTAGTGAACTGCCCTCGCCTCCCCTTTGAATTAATTCCTCAGGATTTTCAAGAATGAAAAGTTTTCTTTTTTATGTAAAATAAGTTAAGGCTTAACAACAATCTCACCTGCTGATAAGCGGCGATGAAGTCTAACATGTTCCAAACACTAACTTATTAAAGCCTATTAAAGCCTAGCACTCTCCTCTTAGAGACTCCCACATCACAAGTGGGCGGGAACACTGATGCGGGCAAGTTATTCTGGTCTTTTGCATTATGCATAACATGCATGCATTAGGTACGGCCCATGATATAAATTCCCAAAATCCCAACAATTGTCTAAATCATTGTCGGTGATCTTTAATGGTTTTAACGCTTTACATGCTGAGATACACATATATAAATTGAACAAAAATATGTTTTGACCTATTCATCAATAACAAAGTCTACCTACGTTAAAATTTCCAGAAAACTATTCATTTACAGATTTCGCCTCAATACAGTGTCACTGTCAGTACGAGTATAAACTAGTCTTTAAATGTTTAGTAGTTACTAGTTAGTAGAATTGTTACACAAAATTATCTAACAAGAAACTCAATACTGAATGTGGCTTCTAAAATTGATTCGAAGTTAATATTTACAATATCGGGATTCGCGTAAAAATTCTTTACGCCGAGGTCGTCGCGACACAATAAAGGATAACAGTGTTTTCACGTACTGAATCCGTGAAATAACACGAGTGAAATTGGGTGAAAATCCCAAGTTCGGTATAAATAACAATTTCATAGAGTACGTACGTACGTACGTACGTACCTACTCCTTGAAAGTCGACACGAGTCGACTCCACTCGCCTTCGGACCATTAACCATTGTGATATTTTCCCATTACGAATATTCCCTTTTACCATAAATTGTGGCGGATGGGGACCTTAACAAGTTGAGTCCGAGACTTAGTTGAGAATGAATTTATTGTATGATAGGTGGTCTCCGGGGATTGTTTCAGATGTAGTACTTTGCTAGAGGACATCGGTATGACTTCCTTAGTTACGCTTTCGAGATATTGCGCTACGATTGAAGGTCTGGGTACAGTAACTTACTTTATGTAACAGGTGGTAGTTTACTACTAGTTCTTGAAAGTTTCTATTGATATTTCATAATATACCATCCGGTGGTATTCGTTATGCTTAATATTTAGTTATAGGACAGGGAAATTTGTGCGACTCAATCATACAAAAAATTATTTATTTGTACACCAAATAAATCAATCATAGTATGATTTAAAAGGTTACTAACTGTATAAAAGGGGCGCCCTTATCGCTAAGATAGCGATAATTTGGACTTAGTCTTTCTGAAGAGGATAAAAAAAAATTGAAATCATACACTGGGGTAGTCACTTATTTTATAAAGTTTATCTTTCTTTTACTTGGTGTCCTTCGTATTTTTACTGTATAATTTCTTGATGCGATAAAAAATGCGGCTTAATATACATAATGATTTGATAGATATAGATCAGTGTATTAAAAAGTTGAATTCGAAATGTGATAGAACATACTTTTTTACCAAAAAACCAAATGAACACGATAGATCGTTTGGGATGTATCAGTTACATTGCGAAAAGTCTGAAGGTACGACTTCCTTAGCCGCGCTTTTAGTCCTTAACGTAGTTGTGTTTTAATACGCAAAGATACTCGTACATACGTACTCGTGTGTATGTACAGTAACATATTTAGGGAATTAGGTTTAAATATCACTACTTAATACAATTAAGTTTTTGAGAAGTGCCCAGTAATGAATTACTTGGTAGTAATGGTATTCGTGAGTTGGGCCATTTACTCAAAGGGCAAGGGAATACGTATGCCAATTATTATAATAGTTTATGTAAATACATTATATCTAGGTTGTTTGTTTATTTTTTTGTTAGGAAAGATTTTGAGAACATAAATTTAAAATTGAAATTAAATACGGCAATCACTAAGAATATATCATCATTCATAACATATCGGATTCTCTAGGCGCTGAAACTTTATCTATACTAATATCAAGAGAGAGTGCCAATATTGTGAATTTGGGTATATGCGGGAAGTAATCTCCAGAACCACGGTATCTATTTGAACAATTCTTCCACCATTTCAAACGTACATTTTTCCGGCTGCACATAGGCTGTATATATGTTGAAAGGCTGCCCAAATTATCCGTTGAACTCGTATCAATTAAAAACTCCTTATTATCCGATCTCATCTAATGATCCCTTACAAAAATATAAACGTTAATTCGTTGCTTGGATTTAGACAAACTCAAGCATTCTTCGCGTACATATCTCATTTTCATCGTTAAACCTCTTCAAACGACTTTGCCGTACAACAAGGCTTGTATACTTATCAATTGCCATTCCCACATAATGCCTCCCAGGGCCATGCGCTGTGGAACTTTTAATTGGTACGAAATCCTCGCTCCGAAGGCGTTTTAATTAGGAAAATTTCCTATGAACAAGCAAGGCGGACGCGATATAATTTCTATGCAAATTGCGCCTTTAACTTTGAGCTAGGCGTGTTTCACATGCGGCGAATCGAAGTCCATTGTGAAGAATTCGTTATTACTTCCGGTTATGCAACGGCATACTGCCCGTTTCCATTCTTCAGTATCAAGCTTTACACTCTGTTGGCGACAAGTCACTGATTCAAAATTAGACAATACTTCGCTGTCCTTTGACACAATTGGGGAACTTTCAAGCACGAAAGTTACCAGAGGCTTCCTTTAAAGCATGACGATGAATTATCATTGCCTCGTCCGTTGTTCAGCAGAGTACACCACGAGCTGGGGAGGTTGACTTCGAGTCAAAGATGGGTGGAACGCCTTATACCACCAAAGTTGGGTTATTAATAGTAGAACAAAGTATTATGTGAAACTTACCTAACGCAATAATACGTCTAAGTTCGAAAGACGGATAGCACGGTTCATTCAACATTAATACAGAGCTAATGGATCGAGTTCGTTGGGACATTATTAATAACAGAAGTAACTTTCCTTCTTTGTAGTTCGGTGCGCCCGCGGTGTGTCCGCGTCTTTTGGAACAAACTGGATGGTACGGATCTAAGAAAATGTATAATATCATAATCAATGATCAACTTGGTCTATGGAATCAGACTGAAATTTAAGGAAATGAAATAGACGCGTCACATCTATATTTTGCATTGACTTATACTTCTTGAATAATAATTCTACATACATACATACGTCAATACAGTACGCCATCGAAAGCCGTGTATTGAGAACTGTAACAAGGCTCTTGGAAGAGCATTTAACCTTTTTTAATGTTAACTCACTACTCACCGTTACGTTGACATGATTATTCGAATATTATTTCGTATTATTTATAAACTCTGCCAAAATTATGCAATGCATATCGCCTGTTTTCGTTGATTTATCAATCTGTAAAATGAAGCTTATAAAAAAGAAAAAAATATTAAATAATAACTGCATCGATTTTACTGAATCGATTTTAATGACTTGATTTTAAAACTGAACAAATCATTATAATTATTTTTAATTCGAACAAATCCAATCTAACATATAATAATAACAATGATATTTTATTTATGTTAAAACTTGTAATTTTTTTTGACTAACTAGTACACCTACTAACAGGTCATCTGAAATTGTTACAAATCACAGAGCAATATAAGACATATTTTGTTTGCCTTTATCTTTGCATATATGTGTGAGTTAAAATTATATATTAAGACGACTTTGTAACCGTGTTTTAGCAAATAAATTATGAACATAACTCATTACTTGTTTTTTGTAAAATTCTATTAGTAAGGCAAGTTACACACATTACGGCGTGTTTACAGTTTCTTGGTAATTTAATAATGACTTAGGTACGATAGGATCCCTTGTTTATGCGGGAATGTTCCTTGACCGCATGCTGTTCAAAGTTGATGTAAGCCCTACTAAATGACCGACCCTTTGGTCGGGCGGTCGGTCGAGCGATTTGGGATTACACAGGATGTTGATTTACATTCTCGTTCCATTTAAATTTTGCCGTGTTAAGTACCGCAAGTTTGTTTAGTGTTGTACAATTGATGCATTATGAATTCCCGCAAATGTTAAGACTGTGTAACATTAGTTTGAAAAGTTATTTAAGGATGATTTATATTTATATTTGATGCACCTACCGATGACTGTTTAGTTCTATTGCGGTAAGCTTCTTTACCCACCGAGCTAGCTATAACGCTATAAATTAATTGGTAAAAAATGCTTGAGCATTAAACTCGCCATTAGATCGCTAGGTCACGCCTGTTAGAGGTCGTTGGGCCCATACTACCCAGAATTTCACAATACTCGTACAAGATAATAAGGTCTAACTCACCCTTTAAATGTTTTCAGAAATATGTTTGAAACTGCTACAATTTTGGACAACAAGTTGACAAGCAGGTTCTTTACTTACTTTCAGGTCGCAAAGTGTGTGTGACGCTGGTAATAATCAAACAACGTTTCAATTACATGGCTTCGTTTCACTTAGGTATTCGTTAACAGGATCTGTCATTACAGATTGAACATGTTAATTCAACGGCTCCGATGCAATTAAACAATTATGTGCCGATACAGATAGGGTATTAAATTACCTAACGCAGAGTTGGTGGTTGTTTGATACAATATTAGAAGAAAATTTATGGAGGGCGCAAACGATCTGCTAGACATCTCTACCTCTAATATATGGTCCTAATCTAAGAAATTGCCGTTCTGTTTCGAAAAAGAAGAATTTTTTTTTTCATAAACATATGTAGGTGTGTTCAATCGAATTAAAGTTGTGATTCTTGAACATCCGTAATTTTATCAGATGCTCATAGATTTTTGTCTAAAAATTTTTTGCTAACAAGTTCCCTAAATTCTTGTGTCAAGTGTAATCAATTTGGAGTTCACTCTAAATAATATGATGGACGACGCAAGAGTGTACAGTTCCGACTACTAGTTTTTTTTAGTTTGCACCTTGAGCACAATGATCTTCAGATCTTTGTTTTTATTTTTAATATTGTACAATAAAAAGTTCAGTTCTATGCAAGTGGCAATACTGCCACTCGAGCTAGATTGGCCGAAAGAAATCAGGCCATACTAGTACGACGTTCCTGTTTTAAGTGTGGATATGTCGAACACAAAATTTACGATTGATTCGACGTCCGGGGGAGCATTAATTTTGATGCGAGCCTAGGTACTGAAAGATTCTAGTGGATAAGGCTCCATGTAATTGAGGCGCAATATCGATAAAAACACAAAAATCGCGAGTCAACGTTACAGTAAAATTCTATAATGTCCGCGTTTTAAAATAGCCTTTGTTGCTATTAATAAACTTCAAAACAAAGTCACATAACCACGCTTACGGGTAGTACAGCTGTCACGGCATATAACAACACAATATTCGAGTCACGCCATACATTACTTAAAGTAATATCGGACGTGACTTGATGGATTGACTATTGACAAGCGTAACATAATTATTCACGTACACAATACACATTTACAAATAAGCTTACCGACGCATATCTATATGTACATATACATATTTGTGTGTGTACAAACAAAGGGCGTGCGTATCGCGTCATAGCGAATCGCATTTCACACTATTTGATTAATCATGCGATTTTACTCTTGATGGCTAAATGCGATGTGCTTTAGCCGGTATCGATAAGCGTTAAGAAATTACATGATCAAAAGCGACAATCACGTTTTAATAACAATTTTGAATACTAGCCGCTCGTAAATTAAACATTTTCATACAAATTTTAAAAGTTAATGATTTTAATTAGATTTAAAAAACGATTTTTCGTTGGAACTCGACGGTTTTTGACCGAGACGGCCCGAGGAAATTATTTTTTAAGTTCTCGGCCCTCACACTTTGTTTACTTCCCACACAAATCAATTTTACGAAAATTCTGTAAATGGCAACACACTAATGAACTTATGTTACGGATAATTAATTAGATGTTACTAAAAAAACGATTCAACGAAACGTCAATCGACAACTTCTAATTTAATAAAACTCGAGCGTTTCACGGATCGATCGATAATTTCACGATACGAGACACAAGTATCTACACAAGTTTCCCGTTTTGACAGGTCACCGCGATAGCGGGTTGGCGGCTTGTCGTCTAAACAGTGCAAGCGAGGCACCTGACAAGCTAATTTATTTACCAGACGCATAGTCATCGCACACCAGGCACTGTATTGACATACAGAAACTCTAAAATTGATTAACATAAATGAACACGTCATTGTAAAGTTGTAATAAAGTGAGTTAAATAAACGCTCTTCAGTTGAATATGTTGCTGATAATGAACACTATTTGTTTGTTGAATGGAGTATGAAATGTTGGGGCCAATTTTAATTTGCCAATTAGTGAGTGCTTTTCAGTATAAATTGTATGTATAATAGAAGTAATATATTATTCATGTAACGCTAATCGATATGTCGAATTAGAGCATATATTACGATCTCCATCTTTATTTGATTGATCTTCATCATACCACGATATGAGGAAATATTCGACCATCTTTTTCATTGTAGTTATAATAATAACTCGTTAAAAATTACAATATGATTTTAACCTTCAAATTTTAATAAGTCCTTGCCGATTTAATGAAATCGAATGCTTCTGAATTCTGACGTAGGATGTTGACGAGGATCGTGAGTTTTTACAAGCTCTAGCAAAAATATAAACCACAGCATCATGCAAATTAGCGTTTCAAAAATTTTAAGTAACTAACGTTTCCTTCTGTATAGATAAGTACCTACATGATGTAGCGACATTTGTAAAAACAAATCCTTCAATGTTTAATGATTTCTTGAAAAGACCAATTCGACATTTGAGATCTGTTAAGGCCTAAATGTTAAACAACGACTTTATTTAAAAGAAGCATATTAGGTATGTCCACAAAAGTATATAACATATCGCCTTCTGTATATAGTATATGTAAATTTAATTGTATATATCTAGAAAATTTAGTTGAATTCAAAAGGGAACCTAAAAAATGTTTTATTGATAAATGTTATTACAAACTTGACGAATTTTTTTTGCCTTTTTTATAATTGAAATATTTAATATAATTTTAAAACATATGTGATACTTGTCTTCAACAGAAATTTTATTATATAAAAAAACCGTTTAAATAAAGATAAAATAAATATTGATTTATCGATCAGAAATGACTTGCTCGCGTCGGTATTACCGCCTTATTTTATGTAAAAAAAATATATCGACTATCAACTTTTTCGAATGTGGTTAAAAAAAATCAAACAAAAATATGACTGTTCAAGAAATAACTGCTAGAGTATGCTTTCTAGTAACTTACATCTAACAGACCGAATAGTTCAAATGTTTTAAAATATTTCCGAGTGTCACACAAAGCTGCAATTCGTTTGCGAATATGTCAGTCAATAAAATAAAGCTTCACTTGTATTATAAACATACATACTTGAATGTACAAAAAAATAGCATTGTTGTTAAGTCACAAAGTGGATACATATTCATTAGAACTTTATCTTCGTCATTCAATTAGCCGTTCGTCAATTACAATCAATTTCTCAAAGAACGGGACGCGATCGCTCCCGTAATTGAGCGTCAAATGGAAACTTTTTAAAGTCGATTAGCATTACCACCACGTACAGTTGGTTTGCGGTAAGCGATTATATTTTTTTTGTGAAAAAAACACAAAACTGAAAAAAAAAACTTATAAATAAAGGAAGTCGTCGGTTACCGATCGATTAAAAATAATCGATGTCAAAAAAAAAACCTAATCTAATTCCAGAATTATCCTTGTGTTCAAGTCGCTTGGCTCTGAGCTCTCAACTTTATATAAGTACTTGGGCTACTTTTGATGTGCCTTCTAAGATCTTCCGTGATATTTTCTTTCTCGACCGACGATGATATTCCTAGCATAACGCACGTTATTGGGCGGAAGGCAATTAAAGAATACTCGGGTAACTTAAGTATACTTGCCATCACCTCTATTCATTTTCTCAAGAGGATACATAAGACACGATACAATTAAAAACAAAAGATATTTCATTTCCCTCTACACGCCATAGCAGAGCTTCTAACGACAACATTTAAGTCACTTGTCACTTTGTATGAAGTTCCAATTAAGGGATGATCGCTTTTTCCGCATTATTACGACTCAGTTTTCTGAGAATGAGAGTATTTAATGGTCCGATATTAAAGCATTATTTGCGAGACTAAGCTTCTCGCGGAAAGTGGAAGATATTCATCACTGAATTATTTTAAGCCTATATTTATGGAGTCGTTTAAAATTTAGATTAAAACGAAAACTTTGTGAAATCATCATGTTACTGATTTATTATACACATTAATAAATATGGACACCCATGCATGTGGACACATATTAACTTCACTATCTGGAGTAGCATCGATGCCTTCTTTGATATCCGCCAATGAAATATGACATCAAATTTTAATAAAAAAAAAAACGTACATTTCGTTGGCACATCACAAAGAAGCAATTGATGCATCTCTATGGTTCGGTTCGAAGCTCCAAAGTATGGTATTTATATGGAGTTATTTACACGCCCCAACACTGAGTCATATATATCTGTCACATACTTGAGACAAGTAGGTAACGCAATTAATTTCTGTTCTTTTTTGGGCTAAAAAATTTTTAATTTTCCATTTTGCTTTTAAAAGTCACGTCCACTACAGAGGCAACAGGGGCGGCCAATAGAGGTGGGCGGGTGTTTAGCCTACAACGAGGGCTTGACGCTTATATTTGTCGACCGGCACGTTCTGTGTACATGTACGTGGGACGAAACGAATAAACGCAATCTAAACCGAGCCGCCAGTTGGTAAACAAACTTTATATACTTATATAACGACGCTTCGTAGAAACGAGGATGTATTCTCTAAATGTTATAAAAATAGATAGTAAGTTGACAGTTGGACAGTTGTAAAAATGGACCAATCTACTTACCCAACTTGACCGTATAACTGGCCTTTATTAATCGCTTATACGAGCATGTACGCGATTAACACAAATTCAATGCAATGTCAGACAGTGACGAATCTGCCTTATTGATGTTCGCACGTAAAACGGTCAACGATTTATTTAGTTCAGCACAGGTGTATATTTGTACTGGCGGCCATTCAAATATTTAATTAGATTTCATTGGCAGATCGCACTAGCGAGGGTCGACGTGCAAACTGACAGACAATTTAATTTGTCTTAACTAGACAGGAGACATATAATAGTATAGACGAATTGTAATATTTCCATTCAATCGCACACCAAAAAAAGAACATATGCGGCGTGTTAGCTTAGATGTGAACAAGAAAGACGGTATTTTTTGTCTTTGTTGCGTAGCCATTTTGTCGAACTCAAAATACTGTCAACTTTGCTTTTTTTATTAATATTATGACCACGCCAATCACTCTTCTTACTTACACTTAGTCAACGATCTTGACATTCGGTAAGTAAGTATGTTATATAAGTAACGCGTAATACATGTGTTATTTTTCAAATAACTATTAGTAGGGGATTTTTTAACATATATCTTATGATAAGCCACGCACTAGCACTTTCTATTTTATACGCTAATTACCGTCGAATGAGTGGTTGGGCCACCAAATGATAAATGATCACTGCTGTCCATGAAGGGAGCGGGAGTTCGCTTATTACTGGCTCTCTGACACTATAAAGGAAACATTTTATAAATATTTATATTTGTTGTAAAAACAGAAACGAGACAGGATACAGCTAAGATCCGCGAACCAATATAGCTGTCTCAATCTTCCCTCGTTCGACAATCCGTAGGGTCTACAACTTTGTAACTTTAAGAGTCCTAAGCGATATAGAAGTACGCAATAAACTCAAAAAATCGATAGTTTGATACAGATCTATGATCTGAGATCAACGCAGGAGGTAATTCAGTTATCTTGTATAAGAGTGTTAGTCAATCAATTCTGTTAATCAGTTCTTCAAACAAAGACGAAACACATAATATACAAGTTGCAGGTCTCAATACTATTCTAAATAAAACATGAGGGTGTTATTTTATCTAGTGTTATTTTATTTATATATATATACAAATAAAGGTTCTAGTATCGAAAGTTGATTTCATATTCTTTTACGCCAATCATTTATCAATGAAGACATCATTGGAACCTTTTAATTCGTCTCGGCGCTGTGTATTTTATGTCTTAAGCTACATTTCACGCAGGAGTCGCACGGCTATGTACGCTATGCGATACCGTCCATCTCAATCAGCCGGCGGCATCGCGATACGCCTTTAAGTTTGATGTTTGGTTACAAGGTTCGATTACGCACCGACAACAAACGTAACCAAATGTCGAACGTAAAATTAAAGTTAACAAATGATGTTTTCTGTCAATTAGCGTTTATAAATAAAAGATTCTGCCCTAATTGGCCGATACTCTGACATTAGTTTCAAGTCAACGATACCGCTGGCAAAATTAAATATCAAGAACAAAAGATCTCATTAAATTGAATTTATATTTTAAGTAATTTGAACGTCACGAAAAGGTAAATTGTAATTATAATAAACCCGAGTTTAAGCTTTAATGAATTGAAGCGATTTTGTTGACTACATTCCTTTTTATTTTAAATACTTTAGTAACATCGGTCTGAATGAACGTTAAGTGTGCCCTCGAGATGATTTTGTACTGCGAGCTTTTCAACCATTACGCGAGTAGGTTGATTGCTCTCTATACGCTCCCCCAGGAGTTAAAGGAAGCACTTAAAGAGGAACTATTCGCACTTTTTTATTATCTAACTAGTTATCGAAACGAACGATTCGGTTAAAAATATGCACCTTTGGTTATTACCATTCAATTTTAATTGAACCATAATAAACGGTTTGAAGATAATCCGTTGTCATCATTATGGTAAATATAACGATAATGATAGGTTACATTACATAATCAATAACATTTGTCTTTAAAATAACGTCATTGTGGAATCGGCTGTGAATTTTATTTGTGAGATCACAGAATTATCGCGCAACACGATGTTTCGTTATCTATTACTAATTCACAGATTATTAATAAATCATTAATTTGATACATACTCCATAGTCCACTTGGCAGTGACCCTGTCTGCAGAGCGATGAGCCCCGGGTTTGACTCCCGGCAGGGCAGACATTTATGTGACAGATATGTTTGTTCTACGTTCGTGGGTAATCGTGACGTCTAACTTTGTGTCTCCATGCCCCCCGCACCATAAAGAATCCTAGTGTGATTGTTTGAGCGTTTATTTATTATATACACTTAACTGATTTACCCTGCTTGCCGAGCGAAAGGACCCTGGTAAATTTCAGACGGGAGTAGACATTAATGTGACAGATAAATGCTTGTTCTCGGGTCTTGGGTATATGTAATGTATCATATGTGTAAATCGATACCCCCCTACGATGCAATATGTCATGGTTCGGGGAAGAGAATGTCTGATAATTTATAAACAAGGTAAACGCTCAGTTTACCATTGCCAGCCATACCAGCCAGGCGGCATAAGAAAAAAAATGAATTTGTATACTAACTAACGACCCACCACGAGTTCATTCAGGTTGAACAAATATCCATACTTAAATCGAAAATGGTATAAAAACATTGTGTATGTCATCATGACTAACTAACTTATATACATCATACAAATATACATATACTGGCTGCAATAAATTATAGGAACAAGCACGCAGCGCTACCTTCTACGGGGCCGATTGCAATTCTAGACCATCCTGAGACTCGCCTTAACACACAAAACATTTTATCGGAATCGGTCCAGCCCTTTAAAAGGAGCTCAGTTATACATACACACAGGTATAGAAGAATTTTATTATTATGCATATAGTTCATCCAGTACAATGTAATTTTCAAATGGCACAAGAATGTTTCGAATAGGTATCGTGGTTCCGAGGTTATCCTCTACACACACAAACTCACTGGATTCACACAGTGTCTTTATAATATTAGTATAAATTAGCAGGTCGCCCTTGCTTCGCTTCAGAAAAACTACGCCTTACGCTAAGAACACCTGCATTGTTTTAGATTAATTCATAACTCTTTCATTCATGGTCGGATTGCGATGAAACCAACTGCATATATTAAGAGAGGCCATACCAAAATACCGGTTAAGCTGTTTCTGAGATTGGCGCGCACAAACGTGCGAGAAAGCGCTCATTTAGAAGTTTATTATGTGGATAGATATAGATAATAAATTGTGAAACTAAGGACACTATATTCGTACCGATAATGCTATTAATACTGAACTAACAATTGAAATCTCCAACGGTCTCAATTATATTGGAAACAAAGCGCACCCAATCCGAATGGGCATACGTAAACCTACTTATGATCGATCCGTCTCGAGCGCGCGTGGCGGTCTAAAAATTCACTTTGTCTTGTCCGTACAGTTTGTATGTACCAAACGAACGGCACAAGCATAAAGTACCTCGTTAGTGGTGTTTTTGAAAAAGTCGAATGGGACGCCCGAGTGCAGCTTAGAAAAGGCAGCTTTTCAACCATTATGGGGTAAGATGGGGTAAGCTGATTGCTCTGTACAGATACCCGGGAGTTGCATGGAACACTTTGATATCGTTAATGTTAAAAATTTACAGTTTGAACATTTGAGATTTTGTTTGATTGTACCTACTGTACGTTACTGAATGAGTGTACTCAGCGCCGATGTTTTTAACGATGATACTTGTTGTGAGTTATTCAATAAATTGCAATAACTTGATAGATACTTAAATTTAGAGTATCTTTAGTATACTAAGGCAGAGCCAACTCGAGAGGGTTAAAGCTTTCAATTAAGTTTACGAACATCAACTTAAAACATTAAATTTTTTATGTTTCTACAGGATTATAATATTTGTACGAGTGTGAGGGGGTGGCTTTGTGAGCCAGTGCGTTCTAATTATAGCCGAGGTGAAATAGTGAAGGAGATAGTAACGTTTTTAAATAGGGCCTCTTCAGTTCTTAGTTAGTTGAAAACCTCCTAGATTATTTCATAATGTCCCTGTCTGCCAAGCGATGGGATCCGGACATTTATGTGACAGATAAATGTTTGTTCACAAGCGTTTGTGACGTTATATTTGTGTATGTCCATGCCAAACGTGACACGGGAAATTCTAGTGTGTGCGTGTGAGTATGTGTACGATTTGTCTCAGCAATTGTTCAATGCACTGCACGTAGAAAATGTTGCGTTGGATTCAGATAGAAAGAGCCCCCTTAAACTGAATTCGCCTGGCGTAAATTCTAACCAGTTCAAATTAAATTTCACGTGGAACGATTTAAAGTTCAAGCTACAAACATTTAGTTCTGTAGTGAGTATGACGTAATTTAAGCTTAGAAAAAAAATCTCTACAAACCTACAGGCTCAAACTGCTACTGAGCTTGTACTTGAGGGTTAACGCCTCGAGTGCTTAGGCGGAGTGCCACTTTTACCGCTAATTATACTCGGTTCTCTTGCTCGTAAATCGCACAGGTTTTAAATTTTTGAATAGTTAACAATAAATAGTTAAAACGCGTGAAGAGACCAATACGAAGTTTTTTTTTAATGTTAACACCAGACATACGAATAGACGAGCCATCTGATGTTAAGTAATCACCGCCACCATGGACTTACTTAATTCTAAAGAAATCACCATTACAGAACCAGCTTATTAGCTTTGGTCGCGGAAAGCCAGTAACAATCCGGGTTCCCCGCTTTGTTTACGGTCGGTTAAATCCAATCACCAGTATATGCATAGACAAACATAATTGAAAAATTTCTACGTCGTATCAGGGAATGGAAGGATAGATGTTTTTTCTTGTGAAAGTTTTCATTTTACTGCGGATGAGCTCCATTCTTTTTCCTACTCTAATTCATTGTCATTCAAAAGACAAACTAAAAACAATGGTTTTTTTATATTGTATGATTATTTCCGTATTATTAAATTTTTGTTATCTACTTTCGTAATATATCATAATATAATTCTCGAAGCGAAATGAAATCCAGTTTGTAACCTATGACAAAAAAAAAACATAATACCGATAGTTTCAGTATGTATACAGTAAGTAAGTTGAACTGGTATAATTTAAATTATTACAGTTTAAACTCATAACATTAGGAAATATGTTAGTATAATAATAGTACTCTGGAGCAATTATTTATATATTATAGTTTGACTTTTGTTATATTCCACGCGTCTTATACTACAATGTATAAATCCGCTTTTAGATTAGAAAAATAAAAAATAAAAATTATTTCTACTTAAAGTTCCGATCGCGAACCGTACGTAACTTTTACATCTCTATTACGTGCGCGAACGAGACACGTTGAATCAAAGGTGTTGGAAATAGAATGATCTTCGGAGGTCCATAAAAACTAATAGGCTTCATAAAAGCCAGATGGGTCGGCGGCGGCTTGACTGGTATACTATATATGGTCTATTGGCATGGCGACGAGAAAACTGAAATAGACTCGAGATTCCAAACATGGGAAAAGTGTCCTATATTATCAGGCATGGGCAGATAGGGCTCTCTTAGTGTAGTTTATTTAGTTAGTCAATTATGCTGTAAAATAAGTTAACGCTTATTATAAGTGACTGCGATTCCTTTCGAAGACCATTGGGATAAACAATACTTACGAATACTGTGATTCATTACGAAAGAATTTGTTAGTAAAAAAATTAGTTTGAACGTAGAAACGGTTTAGCTCAGGTGGTCTCTTACGACCAACAGTTTAAGCCCACGGAAACATATCAGAAATATAAACAATAATATAACAATGCCTAAAAACAAATTACAATATATTACAGTAACATTTGAATTAATAATTACTCACTTACAGAGGTATTTGAAATTCTTGGTGGTAAATGGATATTTTTTTAATTTGTGTGCAAGGCTACATCGCCATTTACATGCAAATGCCACCACGATATACTCGTAGTAAAAGCATCTAGCACATTTTAATACAGCATTAACTTGTAATAAGGAAAAACAGAAAGCAAAAAAATCCACGGATATAACGGACATTTACAAAACATATTTTACGTTCCACAGACAATTCGATCCACTTGTGTCGCAGTTTCAAAGGTGAGAAAATTGTATAAATGGTGAGATAAAAGTGAAGCACCGGTCGTGATCATCGAGCTACTAGGCGAACGGAATTTAGAAGTAAATTTGTAAATTTTATGCAGTCACTTCCCCAGAGGGAGTGCCTGCGCAGGCCTTAACGCTGAACTAGTTCCGTAAATCTAACTTATTGTGATCCTTTTTAGATAAAAAAATATTTAGCTTAGATTTAAGCAAAAGTAGCAATATATTTGTGGTTTTCATCAAATTCAGATTGATTGATCCGATTCCGAAGTTCTACGATCTGTTACATTAATGTTCTCTAGCCCGGCAAGCAGGGTTTTCGCATAAATATCGTGAGTTAGAATGTTGTCACGAACAAACTACTCTGCAACGTTGACACAGTAACCTGGCTATTCAACGGAAAAGCACAAAACGCAACGTGAACTCGGTAATTGGATCTGAATGAGACAAACTCGCTCACTAATCAGCTGCTCGCGATGAGTAGACTTCTTTCTATACGTTTTGCGTCAACCCTGTTGTATATGTATACAGCGACTTGAAAAGCTGAGAGAGCATTCGTCAACCATTCAGAATGGGACAGAGTGAAAGCAAGGTTCCTTGGTGTCACGATTACGTGTTCTTTTCAAAAGTATAATGAAGCAAATGATGAAATGTTTTTTTTTAAGTTAAGAATGAAATCATTACACATATTATATGTATACATTTATTAAGGCAGACATTTATGTGACAGATAAATGTTGTTCTCGGGACATGGGTGGTTGTAATGTCATATATTTATAAGTCCATGCCACCCGTAATGCAGGGAATCCTAGTGTTGGGGTGTGAGTGTATGAACTTTTATTTATTTATTATTTTATTTATAATCGTAATATATGGATATATATTGTATTACATAAGAGACGGACTAACCCAGATATCTTATGTGTGTCCTAATTTTGTATGTCCAATAATGAAAACAAAATAAAAAATTGCTTTGATATTTGATTTTTTACGGCTCTCTTCTCATGAACATAAGATTAGAAATCACAGCTGCTTAAGCTATCTGATTAAGATTTTGTAAAATAATTTTAATTAACGTAACCTTTTGAAATATTCTCCACATAGGCGAGATCTTTTAGGGCTCCATAATATTTCCGTGTAGCTGCAACCCGCGAGCTTGTCCCAGGAGATTGATACGGCCGCCTCATAGTTAAGAAATGAAGGAAAATCCTTTGTGAACTGAAATTTATTATGTCTAACATGTGTAGTTAGCCTATAATGTGTCTTCTAATGTGGTTATGGGTTTTTCTTATAATTCACTTACTGAAGGTTATGTACATAAACTCTGTTTGATTCCATACATGTGATAAAGTATTACTGTGTTAGATACCTACGTGTGCAAAATTTCAAATAAAGATTTAAGATTCCCCTATATATAGACAATAGTCACACATCCTCACTTTGTCCGTGAGAACAGCTTAATTCCCCTAGCAATTTCCTAAATCAATAGCCTAACAATATCCTAGATTATGACCCAAAGTACAAGTTACAAATTCGCCAAGTGTCACCCGAATCTGTTCAGTGGTTTTAGAGTAACACATGCACAGATGATAAACAGACAGAGAAGAATCTCAAAAAAAAAATATCTACGTTAAAATTTCCTAAAAATATTCGACATACAAATTTGGACCCTCTACATTTTATTATTAGTAGGTATATATTAAGACACTTTTGGGTCAAACTAATAAAAGAGCGTTAAAACACCTTAAATCTGTCTCAGTAAAAGAAATAAGTAAGGAAATCTAAGAAGAAACAACTGGATTAATGTCGTTACTAGATCTGATAATAGCATTTGCCACTTTCCGATCCGTTTTCTTTCCGTTTGTGCGCTTTACTTTACGTTCAGTACACTCGTTAATCTGTTTAACTTTCCGGTCCTAGCACCTTGATATAAACGCTAAACGTATTAAAAAAAGTTTCTCTCACCAGAGACATTTCTAAATTAACAGACTGCAGTAAAATGTTACAACGCTGTTAGCTTGTTACTATTCGCAACTATTTTTTACATAAATGAACGTTCGACAACAATCCTACCTGATGGTAAGTGGCAATGAGGTCTACGATGTTGAATGCACAAACTTGTCTAATAACAAGACACTTAAGTACTAGCCCGAGTAGACCGTTACATACAGTAGTTATGAACTAACATGAAGTTAACCTCCAAACACTTTACTTGTATATCCCTTGATCAGTGCAGTAAACTCGTTTATCAATATATAAATAAGCAAAGACAAAATAATTCAGTATCATTTTATCGTCAGTCCGTTAACCGATTTCTTGCTGTTGGCGAGTTTTAGTATTAAGAATTAAAAAACAATTGAAAACACACGTTCTATACAAATTATGATCAAATTTTAACTTTTAATACTAACTTTAATTACATGCTTTTTCATTAGTGTAGCCTCTCTCTTTGAGTATATACTTATTTTCACACTATTACTTCAAGATCGCCTGGAATGAATTGCTTGCGGTAGTACCGGTAATTTTATAACATGCTCTAAATTATTGATTTTTATTATGTACACTAAACATATTATCTAACAATAATTATTATTATACCGAGGAGTTTCCATGGCCGTTTCTTTTCCGCGATGTTAAAGCACCTTTTTGAAACGATAGTAGAAGCAAAAAATTATGTGCATAATTGTATTTAATAATTATAAAATCAGTTTACTGTCACCAAAGATAGTTACGAATTTACAAAAATGAAATACACATAAAAAATAAACAAAGTTAACATCAATATCTTGGGAGCTGGTTCAGCTGTTTACTTACTCGGGACTGAAGTCCCAGGATGAGCTGGTTTTTTTTTTTACATTTTACAAAAACCTAAATGGTTTTAAATTTTAATTTGAATTTAATCTAATATCGTGTAGGTGTTTTGTTTTAAAGCAATCTTCATGTGTACGTGTGTGTAAATGATTGCGTTCCAAACGAACATTACGATCTCGATTCGTCATCGGGTCAGACTGTGACAGGTGAATGCTAATTAATTCTCGAGGTTTGGTTGGTTGTCATATCTTTAAAGAGTATGCCATCCGCGGGACACTGAATCTTAAGCCGGAGGTGGGTGTGCGTTAGGTGTAAGGTTTATGTTTTCTATAACTACCCGTTATCATGTACAGAATAGATACAACGTCATGATCACCATTATTAGTATGGTTGAGAACGACCACTGCTTGACTGAATCACCGATCGGCGCTTTAACGATAATAGACGCCGATTGAAATCATATTCGCAATGTTTTATTAAGGCGATGTTTCATAACTTTACCATGATTAGATAAGTACTGCCGTAGACATCTTATTACCGAATTTTCTACAGTTGTGTATGTGAAAAGCCAACATACGAGCAGTCGAATCGCTTTATGGCAAGTCGCTACCCAAGGACGTCTATGGCACCAAAGGGATCAACGACGGATTGCCGGTTAAGAAAGACGCCCGCTTGTTAACTGCCTCTCTGATACTATAAACGAAACACATCAAAAACATTCCTTCAGTGATTCTAAGCTATCACTATTATTACTCTACTTACTTACTATTAACCTCATAGGTACACCTCAGATTTATACAAATATTTGATTAAATTCAAATATTTTGCTCAACAAAGAATGCAGGGTGAATATTTTCTACAAACTCAAAAGAATTTATTAAACTCTGATTGAAAATCTATTTCACAACAGCAGTGTTTTCGATTTGACAAGTCACTATGTGCGGGCACACCACCAACGCAGCGACCTGACCAACAGTTAAGTGTTGGACAGTTTTTAATAACGCGAACCTATAAGCGAATATCGGCACACAAAGCACGTCAAACTATAACGTGGCACGTGTCAATTCGCAACGAAAACAATTACGCGAACAAACGGGTCGAGTAATTTACATAGAGGGGCGAAGTCGCCCGAGGCGAGACGCGATTAAAATCCCTAAAATACACGTCAACGTGTTGACGTTTTGATGAGGCGAAATAAATTGTGTTGGGGGTGAAGGTGGCCCCGGGCAGAACGTGCTCTGTTGAAATGAAGGTAATCATCTGGTCTCCGCGTCTTTTTAAAGCCGTGTAAGAGAACTGTGTGGTGTTAATAATATTATTATAAAATAATTAATTAATAAGAGTCACTGTTTTGCGTCAATTGAACGTTTGGTTGTGTAGGCAAATCGTGATAAATTATCGTTCGTAATTCAATTTGTCTTTGTGAAAATTGCTTTGTCTCGTTTTATGATCTCGTCGCATTTGCACCGACAATATGATTTCCCTGAGTGGTACATATATTTGTTTGTTTTTATCAATATGGAAGTTACAAACAGGGGTGCAATCCACCCGGTGTTCGATAGCCACTGCGGTCTTTGACATTTTCTAACCATATATAGATAGTTACAGTCTTTAATTACAGTTCTATCTGAAGCCCAAGAAATTGGTACTCGTGGACTGAAACGTTATCTTGCAAATATCGCTAACATTCACAACTAGTCATACCGTCATATATGTATATGATGGTGACTCTTCCAATTCAGTCCGTGGAGCAATCGTTTGGTGACAAAATTTTGCCACAATTTAGATGTAAGCAATAATAAAATCTTAAAAATGAAATAAATTACTAGCAAAACGCCCTCAAAGGACTATCCACATGACTTTGACGTTTATAATTCATTATATTTTAGTTTGAAGTCTTTTCAAATTCTTGCACGCTTGCGGTACAACTTTCTTGTAGTATGCGCGAGTTAAATCAAAACTAGACAACGTCGGATGCATTCACCGAAAGATTTTGACGACATCGCGTGTAACACAAAGGCACTTTTTCGTGCCCTCTCGAGAGGTCTCGACTGAAGCAGCTCAGTTGGGTACGTCTTCTTTTGACTTCCCGTTATTTGCGCTTTCGTTCATTTCCAAGTCTTTCGAGGGTCGTTCTTTGATCTCGAACGGGATTGAGAAGCGAAGAACGACTCCTGAAAAAGGCGTCGTGAAAATTGGAGTGCGATATTTCCCTGAATAAGCGAGAGTTTATTTACATGTTTTTTAGGGTTCTACCTACGAAAGGTCATTTTCTAAAGTTAAGCCCCACTAGTGTAACATTAAAATCCACATTTAAATTTATATTTGTCCCAATTATTGTTTAAATTAATGACGGTATACCTTTTAAAATAAATAAAAAAATATTCTTCACATTTCTCTTAAGCGATACTATCCTGATTACAGAAAGTAAAATAAACGGCAATAATGCACTGCAAAGTAGTAAACTTCATGTTTAACGTTAAATACTCTTTACCAAATCACACTAGAACACTAGAAGTATTGAACGCTCTAGATTTCCTCAATTACGAGCAGAGAGTATATTTGCGACGTATCGCTCTAATTATCACCTAAAAGGCGCACTTATAAGCACCCATAATGTTATGGCACAACAAACTATTACGTCGAAAGCTTAACTAATCGACTCGGCCTGCACATGCGTTGGCTTGTAAATCAAGATCTGGGGTCTCAAGGTCTAATCTATAATCACGGTAATGAGTGTTGTGATTACATATATGATAATTTATTAAGTGTTAGTCTACTCGTTACACACGTGTGTACACACACACACACACACAGCGCGACGTGCTACTTACATGGCAACTAATTCGCAATCGGTTCTTATTATCGTGTAGGTATTTATTGATGTGGAAGAAGTACTTAACTTTTTATTCAGCTGTTTCGTCGTAAATATATTCATAAATGTCGTTTGATGTTCGAATGTTTATTAACATTTAACTTCATGATTGGCTGCCTCCCTATTTCTAAATCCGTGATAGAAAAATTTCACGCGTTACGGTTGCAATTTTGAAGGGCCAGTTAACAAGGAGCGCTTGCGACGCTTCCTTGTCATTGAACGTGTGGGTATGCTACTACCTTGCGGTGACTATTTATTTACGTCTTTTCCCTAGTTACTTGAACTTTGAAATAATGACTCTCAAGCTAACATTCTGTTCCACTCACATTAGAAACGAAAGCGTGCCAACCGAGAGCAACGTCCGAGCCTACTACGTATGTATGAGACGGCGGCCGCGGAAGACGTATTTAAAACCGGGCGTTTGACTGACCGCACCATCCTTGAATACTAAAATTTTGCCGGCTTGGTTTTAAAGTTCCGCTCGGTTGGGAATTCTAAGCGGTCACGTAGCACGAAATTCTTTAAAACTCGAACGAAATTAGTTTCAATCAGTGCACATTAAATACGAGTAGGTAAATGTGACTTGTAACAGTCATTACGGAGAGTCTACCGTGACGTTTGCCCAATTTTTGCTTATTAAAATTTATCTCTAAAATTATAATTCTAATTGTATATGCAGATTCGAATTTTGAGAATTCATTTTCTTAAGCAATACATTATAATTATAACTCCGGGAACGAGTCATCTTTATCTTTCGCTATTTTTAGCGTAAATAGGGTTTGAACTACAGACAAACAGATAGACAACTAAACAATAAATAAATAAATTTAAATAAAATATAAGACAAAATCCATCAATCCCATACATGTTATCCTAAAATTGTTTGAGTATTATGGCGCGTAGAATATTTTTTACTTAAACTTTTATCTTTGGCAAATTTTCCTCCATAAAGATTTCCCTCGAGCAATTTACTAAATGAGCCCAACAAACAGACCGAATTTAATGGTACCGGTATGACGCAAAGGACAGTTTACTAAATTATTTACGCTCCTCAAGAGAGGTGTTCAGTTACTGTAAATGTTCGTCTCGTAACGGTTCTGTTAGGTACGTGTTATATGCTCTAAAACCGACAGCCGTAACTTGTTTGGCTAAAAGAAATATGTGTGTGAACAATATGTGTACTGTAGGAACCAGGTCGTTGACACTCCTCGCGATCCTCACTCGCAGTCTTGTATAATCCGCACTAAAAAAATAATTATTTAGTCCGGTTTGGGGTACAAGTTTCAAAAGGTCTGTATTAGGAAAAGACTCGCTCCGTGCAGTGGTTTAAAAAAACAGTGGGCCATTAATAGTTTGAAGCCATATTATAGCTATGGAATTGAATCTTGGAGTAACGTATTTGACATCCAACCTAGTTTTACTGAACGTTAGTTACAAGCTGACAATGAACAACGTGAATTTCTATATTCCAGAGCCCCTTATTTATAAGGAGGAATCCCTGTCATTAATTTGTGTACATTTTTTAAATTTTAGTATTTTTTATAATCTATTAATAGCTAATGATATGTGTACGAATGTAAAGAAATGTCTTAGAGGTTAAAAATTTGTTATTGAAAAATAATTTTAATTCATTTAATTGATTAGAATTTAAATTAATTCATTAAATTTGGCTCTGATAGAGTACGCGACCAAAGAGATTTATTTCCGGGGATTTTTTTTTGGTTATTTTTATGGTATTAATATAACAAACAACAATTCATAAAAGTTGAATTTGCACAATTATCAAATAGAATCAAAAATGCACACCGTAAATATTGTCTCATATTACGTGTCTCAAGCGCCGTACGACAAGGAATAATTGGATTGTAATGAAAAAAATATTATTTTTTAAGTTGTGTTCTATTTAGTAAAACGCATTTCGAATTTCAGAACATTAAGCGCAACATTTTGCTAGGACTACATTTCAAATGCCATTTAATTTATTTACTTGATAGTGAAACAGCGCGATATTTCCTCAATTGATCTTCATATTGATATAAAAAAAATTTGAAAAGCGTTTGAGTTCATTCACTTGCGGAAACCTCACTCGTCGCGACTTATCTTCGCAGTCCCTCGAGTCTGGGACAAATTAAAAAGAACTTCTTTGTAAGGTAACAATGCTGTGGAATTAAAAGTCTTGGCAAGAGACGAAAGAGTTAGTACAACTACAATTATTTTACTTAAATTTACCCGGATCTTCAGTTTTTTAATAACTTTAAATTTTTTTTTAATGTAAATAACCGACAAACGAGCAGACGAGCCATCTGATGGTATGTGGTCACCATCGCCCATGGACATTAGTAACACTGATACGTTGTCGGCCCTGAAATAACAAGAAAGAAAGAAAAACTGTACTGGCTCTCAAGCCAAATTAACTTAATTGATTAACTTACCTGATTGATTGAATTAACTTGATCGATTGATTAAATTGATTCATATTAACTTGTAATTACTATGATTAGTGGAAAAATTACTTATTTACTATTTATTATCACACTCTAAAAGTAGATTGTGAGATTATGAAGACACAAATCCGGCCGGTTGAACTATTAATTATGTGACAGATAAATTAAATGTTTGTTATTGGGTCGTGGATGTTTGATATGTCATATTTGTGTACATCCATGCCACCCGCAACTCAGGGTATCCTGGTGCGCGCGTGTTTTTTTTAAATAAGGGTTTACAATGTGCTTAATGCCTATTGGTTTTCTCTGCAAGTCAACTTGCTTAATTGTTAGAATGTATGGTTGGTAGTCCGGATATCTATATGCTACTATATAAATCTATTGAGATTTTCGTATATATCTCGAGATAACTCAAAAATGGCCTGACCGATCTTAGTGAAAATTGGTATGTAGAAAAAACACGCAATTGCGCAGATGATAGGTCATATAAAATCTATATATCTATATAAATCTGTAATGTCTCTCTGTCTGTACATTACATTTTTTTAACAAATTTAAATATAAATATTCGTTTTATGACACACTGACATCAATTTAACGAATTTCAAACATTTTGTCTGTCTTTGTGTGCCCCGTTACAACTCAAGAACGGGGTGACCAATCTTCATGATAATTAGTATGTAGTAAGAACACGTGATTGTGTTATATACAATATCAGTCAACCTAATGATGTCTAATTAATCCAAAAAATATGAAAGATTTCAAAATCATGTATATATAATTAATAGTCCAATCCAAACCGAGACGGGCAGGGGCCCTAGTATCTAAATAAATACATTTGACGACCCCCATAGCCCAGTTGGTGGTGACCCCGCCTGCCGAGCTAGGAGTCCCGGGTTCGATTCCCGGCCGGGGCCGACATTTATGTGTCAGATAAATGTTTGTTCTCGGGTCATGGGTATTTGTGATGTCATATTTGTGTGTCCACGCCACCCGCAACACAGATAATCCTAGTGCGGAGGTGTTAGTGTGCAAACGTTTAGTCAGTTTAGTTTAATTTTGTAGACGAACACGACTCTTTTATAGTATATTTTAAAGTCGTATACTTACAACTAGCAAAAATCAATGCTTAACGTCCAAACAATTAATTTTTTTTATCCCTCGATCAGTGCTGTACTCTATGACATTCAAGAAAAGTAATCAATAGAACAGCCGGATTATCTAAACTTCAGTGTCAGGAACTGCTTATTGTAAGCCGTACTGTTGATCAAATGCAGTGTTTTACGCGTAATTCGGACAGGTACCTAACAATACTCTAAACTGAGCGATACATTAGAAGCAATACGTCCATCGGGTAGGGCCCCTCGCAAGCAAGTGACATACTATCCCAGTAACGTATGCCCTTAATGCCACCAACAATATACATGAGATAGTGTGGACAAATATGTACATGTTTATTGCATACACACGCACACATATAAAAGTATATGATGTATTTGTATTCATACGCCCCTTATGTTATATATATATATATATAATTAATATAATTGTATTAATTAGCTTTGAATCCTTTATTTATCATTATACTTTATCGTGACATAAGTACGTATACAGCACCCATTATTCCCATAAGTCAAAGAGACTTGATCCAACGGAGAAGCTCATTTAATTGTGTCATTTTTGTTAGTAAAGGAAGGAAATAAAAGCTGTAATTTTGTAGGACTCGTGGTGAGAACATATATTTAATGTGAATATCTTCATTAGTATAATGGTATCTGCAATACATGAATGTCCAACGATTACCAGCTTATACTCGCCGAGCGGAAATATATTACAAATTTGACGACTCCGTTGTCCAATTTGTAGTGACCCTGCCTGCCGAGCGAGGCGCTTCGGGTTCGATTTCCGGCTGGAGTAGATTTATGTGACAGATAAATGTTTATACTCAAATCATGAATGTTTGCGACGTTACATTTGTGTACGTCCGTGCTATCCCCAACAGGGTATCCTAATGGCGGTGGGGGGAGGGGGTGATTGTGTATAAAAAAATATTACCATCATAAGGTACATATCTTTAAATTACAAGAAAAATATAATAAACTTATTATAATATCACAATTACCAGTTAAATTGTAACTTAGTACATACAAACATATATTACATAATCTTTCTCGTAAAGAAACGTATATATTTATAACTTATATATATATGTATATATATATATAAATATATATACAAATCTGCAAATGGAATATTTTTTTGGACATTTTAATGTACGTTGACTTTGGAATCAATAGAGTCATCTATTCATAATTTTTTACTTTTTTCAGATTTTTTTCTGTCTGTCTATATGTCTGATGCCCTATAACGCTTATACTACTGATCAGATTTCAATAATAATTTGAAACTTATGTTATAGTAAGTTTGAATACCAGCATTATTAAATTTATTTATCCCACCATAAGTGAACGCTTCACTAAAATCGCACCTGATGGTAAGTGGCGTCGTAGCCTTAGGCGCATTTTAACCTTAAGAGTTACTTGCGATTTTTGTGTTTTTTTACCAATATTTCGACCCAATTATGTGGGTGCTGGTCTCGTCGTGATAGTTATACTATACTAGATAAAGTTACAGTTAAAATGTATGACATCCACGATGATATGATTATGATTTAAAATCATACGGTAAGGATCATTAACTAATACTATTATTATTCAATAGACTAAGTATAATTTTACTGTAGTTAAAGAATTTGTGTTCAATAACTTACATTTACTACTCTTCTTCTTTGTCGTAGCACTCTTGCCAGAGAGGCCGTGGTTATCATGTGATATTTTCGGTGGAAGATGTAACGTGCCTCACGATATCTCGCCATAATAAGTAGACACTCTTCTGCATTCCTGTAGAGGACCGCCAACAGCAGATCTAATTTGGTCGGTCCATCCTATACCTATGATCTCGCACCTGATCTCGTGCGTCCTACGCTTCCCTGCACTACTAGACGTTATTATATATATATATATATATATATTTATAT
>PDGT01000011.1:6681307-6730341 GCA_003671415.1 Megathymus violae | reverse complement strand
AAATAAGTCGCGGTCGATCGGTTTCGACGGCACAGTAAATACAGTCGAAAAAGTGAAGGACTTACTCGAGAGTATGTCGGAGGGGTCCGTCTGCTACAAGAGCAGAAACGGAAGTGGTCTCCAGACGAGAGTTCATCGTCTTATATAGTCGACGGTGACTGTCCGCCATCCCCTCCTCTTAACGGATATGACGTCACTTCGCTGCTAACAATGTATATATTCATTTCAATTTTCATTCTATAAATCTTCTGACTTAGACCGCCGCCTGGCAGCCATAGTTAAAAACTCAATTAATAACAGTTAGTAGCATCCTTAAGATGCCACATAATCTCTCCATTCGACAACACCTTAGAGGCCACAAGGCCAAAGCCAACTCGGGTGGTGTTTAGTGGGTAGGCCCCTAGGTTTCTTGGGAGTCCCACATAACCAGTGCAGCCGGCTGCGTTGGTATGCTATGAGCATTCACCACCCCTCTCCCGCGCTTTTCCGGAGGGTAGCCCATTTTCCATCTTCTGGGCGCAAAAAAAAAAAGCATTCTATAAACAGTAAAACTTCAATGTGTCTATCTTACTGTATGATCCCAACCGGCTTAGCGCGTCAATTATGCACAAACAGACGACAACTGCGGTCCAAACGGGTCTTACTGGCTTGTACCGCTAATATGTTTTTATTAGAAAATCCTGTCAAAAAGAGAACATTTTAGATATTTTGTGGACAATAAATTTGCAATATCCGCGTCAGAATGCAGTGGATATTTATAAATATTATTTATTCTCGCTGTCAACCTTAGGTAAATAACAACTTCTCATGCAAAAACTCATTGAAACAAAAGAATATTAACTGATTTTTATTCACGCGATGAGGGAGAAATTTTATAGGTAATAAGAAAACCAAAAAAAAGTTTCATCAGAGTAATAGGGACTTACCTAAACAATATAATAGTGAGGTGGTGTAATTATAAGAACGAGGAATCGCTACAGGATTTCGATGTCACGCAAATGTAGTAACGTGATCCTTCAGAGTTTCACCTATATCTATCTATGCGCCTTAATGTCTATCGTTTTATTGTACGACGAAAATAATATCTACTACTGTATAAAATCTAAACCAAATGGACATGTAATGACTCCCACAAGTTCATTACACCAATTATTTATTCACAATATTAAGTGTAAGCAGCTAATGTGTCTGTAACTAAGCACAAATGGACGGGGCCTGCGGTCCGAGCGAGCCCCACGGGGCTCGGTGTCGCTTCTTCATACAACAACTAGTTATGCTGTAAAATGATACGATGTAAATGTATTTACAAAGGCTTTGATGCTAGGAGTACTATGAGAATGTATTGGTATATTTTTGAATTATAATTGAGACTAATCTGCCTTTGCTTCGCTTTGGTACTAAACTAAATTTTTTCATTTAAAAACAAATAACCAAATCCTTATCGTTTACGTTTTTACCACATAACTTAAGTCCACCCGGTATAACGCACCTTTTAAATGGTAAAAGAATTTTCAAATAGGTATTCCGGATGGACATAGGCTATAGGTATATACATATTTGTAGTAAATTGTTCAACCAGAATGAAATTGTGGCAAGGCCCATATATATATATATATATATATAAATAACCAAAGACAAGTTAGATAATTACCTTTTTCTCGTGTTGTCAATTGATCTGTTTTTGTTTTGTTCGGTAGCTGTCGACGAGTTCGTGTTATATCAATAAAAACGTTTTACAAACAGAACGATGTATGATTCAGTCATGATGGTCGGACTTTAATTACTTGGCAAACACTAATAGTAGAAAAAAGACACATTTTGAAAACATTCCATGTATGATATATTAGAAAACTGCTATTAATAGTTGTTAGAGTTCATCTGTTTGTCTGTGCGCTTGTGCGTGCTAATCTCAGAAGCGGCTAAACCGATCTCGTTATGCTTTCCACTGTACTGCAATAAGCAACCCTTAATATTCAAAGTTCAGTTAATTTCAATCCGTCCATAAATAAAAACGTTATAAATTAATTTATTTCTAATTCACAGAACGAATAAATCCAGTTCTAAAACAATGCAGGTGTTATTTTAAAGCGTAAGGCGTATAGGTTTTCTGAACCGAAGCGAATGCGATTTACTAGTATAATATAATAAAAATGTTAATATCTCATATTTTGCAGTTTCGTAGTAATGGAGCCATCAACGGTGACACTTCGTCAAGGGTGCGGGGACTGTGGGTGACCATTTAAAACTTTCCGGAACACGTCATGGCCGCTTGTAAGTAAGGCACTGTCCACACCAAAAGTAAATCCGTTTAGGACTTTACGTTTTTAGAGGATAAAGCAAAAAAATTATAACATTCTCACTAGCTACGAAGTCAACATTGCGTATATGCTACAGCGGAATTAATGTACAAGTGCCCTTTACTAACCCGAAATTATATCTGCACTAATCATATCGTGAAATTGAAAAAAACCACAAATTTAAAAAGACAATATAACTTAGTTTTATGCATACTAATGTAATTATTAATAATAAATGCACTTCAATCTACATAATTTTAATAGTCATATGAACGTACTAAATACAATACATTAAATTAAAATAAATGAACCTAATTTATGTCCTTTAATCAATTTGTGGATTAATCGTGCTTATATGCAATATTACGTGATAATTCATATTTTACAGGCAGTGGGTAATTATATTTTTAGTCGCGGTAACATAGTTTTGGATCGTCAGTCTCTCATGAGAGAATTAATTTGAAATTTTGCTTAAATTTACAATTCGGGGAATTAAATATCCTGAAGACCGAATCATTAAATGCCTGCTTACGAGTTCAAAACGTTCTCGTAGATATGAATCATTGTGAGAGACGACCCAAGCTCAGCTTAAACTGGCACATTTACCATCCAGAACAGAAATACCCACTAACCATTACACGAAATAACAACAAACAGGAACTTAAAGTAAAAAATAATAACGATGGATTCATATATTTTTACCTGAAATAAAACTAAATGTAATGTTATTATTCAAAATTAAAATCTTAAATCAACTTTAATTTCACCGAGATCTAAATTATGACATTAGTTCAAACCAAACTGTTTTTCTACTTCAACTTTATTATGACATTTAATAAACATTATTCTTAAAATTCTGAACAGTTTTAGTTTTCCCGGTGTGTCAATCTGTTCAACTTACGCAGTGTAACAAAACTGTGTACCGAGCCTTATTGAGTAGTACAGAGTCCTGTTCGCGGGTATGACGTCATGGCGTTCAAGATGCGAAAGCAATTTAAGTTTAAACAATAACTACGCTGCCCCAGAGTACAGGAATATCACTCTTGTAGCGAAACAAGAGGGTTCATTATATATTTCGTCCTGGTGACAGGTACAAATGGTTATGCTTCAGGGCAGCGCAATTCTCGTAGTGTCAACGTACACAGCACGGGCGAATGTTTTGACGGCTGTTTTCATGATCCACTCTGTTCTTGCACTGATCCTTGTGAATAGCTAAGCGATATCAAAGATGTAGCTTGTACTTTTAACTGGTTTAGAATTGTGATTTAAAAAAAGAGAAACTTGCATACAGGAAATATCAGGATACGTACCTATAGAGAGCTCCGAAGCAAAAAAGACTCAACACTATTTATTAAATGAATAAATGGATATTTTTCTATAATTTTTATTCAAATTCAAATTGTAACAAAATTTTCTAAAATTTTCTCGATTGGGTTGTTTTATGGAGCTCTTTTTTAATGGAGGGCGTTGATCACTGCAACACAGTTTATACTTGAGCAAGATCTTCGTTTCACACATGCATCTTTGGACCTGTATGTTTTATGTTCCAAAATAAATATATTATTATTAAACAGATGTTTGTTCACGGGTCACAACCAAGATCCGTGTCGTTTTATGTAGGTATGCACACACCCGCAACTAGGTAATTCTAGCGCAAGCGCAAAAGTATTTCCATTTAGTCACGGTTCCTTGTTATGATATTATGCCAAAATTATTATGAAAGTTCAATATAAAAGTTGGCTATATTTGTGAAATTTCGTGACCCAGAACATTCTCCGCCAGGGGCGTTGGTGTCGTAATACGTTATGATGCATACAATACGTGACCACGCATAAATTATCTTTTCCCCTTGGAGGACAGGTAGTATCGATGCACGTCAGAGCAACACGGGGAGCGATCTTTAAGTCAGATGAGGATTTGTTTGGATTTAAAATTTCATGGTGATGAGAAATTCGTAGCTCAGAATTGGCATGTCAATTATTGTTTGCGCTCAACTTATTCGATTAGTAATGGCTTCACAACATTAGCTGCGCTTATTAACACCTGGAATCACTATGTATTTACTCATATGATGCTTAATATAAACTTATTTTCGTGCTGATTTAAAGCGTGTATAGTAAAGTGAAGGCTTTAGAAGGCCCGTGAGCGAAAAATTTTAAGAAATGGGTGCAATGACAATACTTGGAAATATAGTGACGCAGTCGGTTCTGCGCAGGACACTATCTTACTCTGTAATCTTTCTTACAACGGTTTCAAAGATGCACCGAGGAATTAGTCGCCATTTCTTTGGAATGCTAGGGTTGAAACGAAAATTAAATACATTAACATAATGGACAAAATATCAAAATTATTAAATGATCTCCAATTCTACATAGTAATACACTAAGTAGGGAGATACCTACAGAACGCCATTAATACTAGTAAGTACGTGCTTACAACCATATGGATATATGTGATCATATATAACAATGTTTTAATAGTTCACCAACCTATTCAACGTATTCAACAAATAATCGATGTAATTAATGTAACATGCATTCAAGGGTGATTTAACCATGATGTTGCAATATAATAGCCGATAGCTTCGGGGAACGGGCCCCATGCGATAGGTAATCAAATACAGTTGTCCGGTATTGACACAATATAAATTTAATAATTCTCTGATGTGTTTATATTTTCATAGTAATTACTTTTACATAATTACAATGAACTAGCTGTTATCCACTCGTTTCGTTGGGCATTTTGCAATTTCATAATTATAATTTTAATCTAAACGAATAATAAAATTCTAACCGATCTATTTCTGTACATGAACGATATATGAAAAAGAAAAAAACATTATTAGGGGCTTTTATTAACGCAATAGAACCCAAAACAATAGTTATTAGATTTTTTGTCTGTTTGTCTGTGCGTTTGTTCCCGCTAATCTCAAAAACGGCTTAACCGATTACGTTCTGGTTTTCACTACTGTATTGCAGTAAGCATCACTTAATACTAAAAGTTTGTTTCATTGCAATCCGTCCATAATTGAAAAAGTTATAAATTAATATTATAATTTGTAATTCATAGAACGAGAAAATCCCTGAAAAATGCAGATGCTATCTTTAAGCGTAAGGTATTTATTCCGAAGCGAAGCGAAGGCATTTGCTAGTAGTAAATAAATTTATATTTTTTAAGGTATTTTTAAGAATCAGATAATTAAATCACTTATTAATTATGACATAGGTAACATAGGCACATGGGATTTTTTGAATTATTAGTGCTCTGCTTCGACAGTTATTCTTTCCAGACTGATATGGTCGGAAACGCGAAAGTCGAAAGGGGAGATGTCATCATCGAGCTATACACATTTCCAATAAAAGCACATTGTATATAGCAATATTGTAGGTCTACATAAAAACTAAATATTAGCCTGAATAAATTAAATCAGATCCAAATTTTACAAGAAACTTTACATAACTTACTTCACCAGGCTTAATGAACACGTGGAGTAAATAGCTTTAGCCTCGACGCGGACCACAGTAAATGGTTATGATTGTCAAATTTTAAAATGTTAAAGCAAAAATAAGATGTACATAAATAATCAACGTAACTGGGCACACGCACAGATTGAAGAATTAGATCGACCAGCAAAGTGGGCGGGAGTAGCTAGTACGACTATAAAACTAAATGTAGGTACAGACAGACAGAACCTACATATCTATATAGTAGTACAGAATACATAGCTCACCATTTGTGCGATCACATGTTCTTCCGACGTATTCATTTTCATCAAGATCAGTCAACACGTTATTGGGTTATAGAAAATGGTAGGATTTGGGTCAGTAACTCATAAACCGTATATACATAACTAAATATTACAATAAAATTAAATGTACAGATATATTATACTTATATTAAATTACATATTAAATGTACAGATATATTATACTAGATTTATATAGTGCCATTGTTTATTTGATACAAAGTGGAGGTCGTCTCCTTTGTTTGTATTACAATCATACGTTAATCATTGTATGATACGTTTTGAATGCCTTGACCGACCGAGGGTGTATTTGTATAATCTACTAGGAGCGTGCACCGACCTTGTTCGCGTTGAAAAATCAATGACATGTACGCGATAAATAGCCTATGTTCATCCGAAATAATATACCTGTCAACAGGTTAAATAATTTTTGAAATAGGTGCAGCGCTTCCGAAGACTACTCTTTTTGCATACACAAAAAGTCACAAAATTCGCAATCTCTCTTTATATAATATTAGTATAGATTTGTTTTGCTGAGAATATAATTAAAATGTACATACAGTACCAAAATGATCCTATCGAGTTACTTCCAGAAAAATAATCGATGTCGGTTAGATGTCATATATTTTTTTTATGCTTGAAGAATTGCTATTCGGAAAATAATTTGAAGTATTGAAAATCCATACGGTTTAATTTTTAAGTAATTGTACTATTGAAATGAAACTAACACATGGTAATACAATTACTTCTCAGCACCTACTTTAACTGAAGCCCTTTTTTTTCCCTCCAACAGATATGTATGTATATATAGTCCTATTGCAATCACAAATTAACTTCTACAACTGTTCTACGATTCAGAACTAAGAACTCTAAAATTAAGAATAAAAGCGTTTGCGTCATCGTACATAATTATACAGTACAGTAGCCTTTCAACAATACTATTTAAAATTCACTTTATTGTCCATTAATTGTCGTGTCGGCTACGAATATGTTACGCGGCTTCTGATCCGTTACACTCAAACTACATTGGGATATTACATTTTCATACAATGTCGGCTATTACTCGTATTATGATATCCAAAGTTCTCGTACACGATTCCGTTGTAAACTACCAACTCCGTTAAATGTTACTATCGACCTTAGTTCTAGGACATTATTACATTCATAAGTTTCATCTCGTATGTTAAGTAGTTACTTAATAGCTACAATCTATTTGAAACTATAATTTTTTTTCCGGCTCGAAGGATCGAAAACTGTGTACTGGTTGCGAGGATGACAAAGGAAACTTCCCGCGGCGAGTGTTGATCGTACTAAATTTATTCAAATAAAATATCAATACGTTAGGGCGCTAAGGCGCAAAGGTGCACTTTTGCTTATAATGAGTATGTGTACAAAAATATATGTACGGTGTCCCATGCAGTAGTAATTCTTATAAAACTTAATTTATTCATTTAAATCGATTCTAATTTGTATAGAATACAACCGACGATTGTCGACTAGTTGTTATGCCCAGTTCGTTTGAGACTAGCGGCCGGCGACGAATTCATTCTGGTTGAACATATCTTACTAGATATTACGTAGTATATAAAACAAAATTAATATAACTATGACTCTCCCTAATTCATGAAATATGTATGTATATTAATAATTCATGGTTCTATGTCCACCCAGAATACTGTACCTTCCAGATGGTAAAACAGCTTTTCAAATAGATGCCGTGGTTCCAGAGATTACTATATGCATACACGCAAACAAAATTTGCGTTTTTCTCTATATAATGATAGTATATAATTAAATTAATAGTAACAAAAATAACTACATAAGAGATTTTACGGATAATATGAGTAGTGTTGTGTAAGATGAAGAATTTTTAATATTGGTCTAGAACATATAATTATATTTAAACATGATGTAATATTTCTATTTACTGCCTTTAATTTCATTGAAATAATTCGTATTTTAAAAATAATTAATGATTAAAAAGATAAATAAATAAACGTTTACACACTCATACCTCCGCACTAGAATTCCCTGTTTTGCGGTTGGCATGGACGTACAAAAAAACACCCATGACACGATAACAAACATTTATTTGTCACATAAATGTCTGCCCCGACCGGGAATCGAACCCGGGACCCTTCACTCAGCAGGCAGGGTCACTACCAATTGGGCTATGGGGTCGTCTAATTATTGATTTAAAAAAAAAAAAATCAAAAACCGCAACCCTGAAATATGATATTTAAAAGTAAACGATAGGTTTAAAGTAATCTGGAAAACCAATTAAATAAAAAAGTTTATATGTAAATATGAAAGTAAATAGTCTCTACGTGTTATCATCATATCGTTAATAAATTGTAAAGGCTCATTTATTTAACAAAATCACTATAACATAAGACTGATTACTTAATAAGCCGGCTGCAGGCAGAACCCCCGCAACTATAAATCCTACGCAAATCGAGTACAGGTGTCGTGATTCGAGCTGAGCTGTCTTAGCTAATGTGTTTACCTTATTATATCAAAAGGTTTCTCATCCATTGCAAAACGGCCTGCAAACGTATCAACACGAGAAGCAAAACGTATGAAGCACATCAGAGCCGAGGGCTCTTCATAACTGGTGACGTATCCGTTCTTCGGCAAGGAAGATTTTCACCAAACACGGCGGGAGTCGACGAGTTTGCATTAAGTTTTATTACTTCCCTGCTGTTGTAAATTATAGGTGTAATATGCGAGAGACGCTCCTAGTGAGACTGAGATATTTTCCTTGGGAAAACGATAAAATTGTTGCCTGGAAAATTCGGTGGAGTATTTGAAATGTTTACGCGCTGATTCGCGGATGCGAGCATTGTACTATTTTTGTTCGCTGAGACCGTTGCGAGTTCCCGACCGCATATAAAATAAATGTTGGCTTCTTTGCAACTTAAGCTGTTGTTGTACGTCCATGTTGTTCGAGCAGTAAATTTTACGAAATTTTATTAAATTTGAAAAGTGGCAAAATGTAACGAAAAAAGAAATAATAACACGATAATTAAATTTCATCCAACGAGCTCAATACAGACGGGTTCATATCTTCCTTCTTGATCGGCAACGCGTCTGTGATACCCTCGATGATACATATATGTGTAAGCGGTAGAGACCAATTCTTATTCCGCCTATCTGCTTGTGTTTAGATTAAAAATGTATTTTTTTAAATAAAAATACTGGAAAATAAATTAATTTGAATCTACTTCATGTTGTTCAGTGTTATATGTATATACATATGTTTATCTAATATACACAATGGAAATATGGAAAATACTGGAGAAATACTTTTAATAACTGCAATATATTACTAAAATATGAATTAAGCAGCTTAATTCTGATGGTACTCAGTCATGTCATGATCTTTACATGCTTAAATTGCTACTTTCCTGCTTTTGAAATCAATAGAGTAATGTTTAACGTGTTTCTGTCGCAATGTACAAGAGCCATTTAAAAAGCAGTTCTCCACTTCTTTCTTGATTTGAAACGCGTCTATAATTCACCTGCCATTACAATTCATATCATTTGGCCGATTTGCCTGATACTTCAATGATAATTATATGAAATTATTTAATATCTCTTATTTAAAATTGCCCAAGAAATTTTATATTCATTGCATTACATTAATAACACTTATTAATGATACTTAGTTACTTACTTAATAATTAGCTTAACATAAAAACTCTTTCAAAATTTCCGATTACTTTGGAAAATAACTTATCAAACAAATTAATCAATAAAATAACGTTAAATATAAGAAGAAATAATGAGTTTTTAAAACCAATTAACTAGTTAATTGTAAGGAGTTCATCTTATTTACATAAGTTTATCAACGAAAACAACATATTATAATGACGAAATACGTACATTATTGTACATTTTCAAGTCGTCACTTATCCTCACAACGCATCCTGGTGAACGAACAGGTCAAACAAAACAAAACTGCTACCTTCGTTGGTATTATGAAAAATAAAACCACGCTCGCCCCATAATATTTGCTTTTGAAATAATAACTAATCCAGCTTAGCGGTACATCCGCTACATACAAATTTTTTGCTCCCTAGCAAATATTTCGCTTCACTGTTTGGACAACAAGAAAAAATAAGCCCAAACTCGACAACACCTGGTTTCGGCGCAAATTCGCAATCGCAATGCGTAGACTGGAACGAATTGACCGGCTTGGATTGCCGGTTCAGCGTAATGAAGTCGCGATGGAATATACATACTCGGATTTTGAGAGAAGTTTCGCTGTTAACACACACGCAGAGAGAATTTCAAAGATTCTCGTTGCACTTGGAACTCCAGTGACTGAAAGTACTACCCATGGTATACTCGTATGGAGTAAGAAGAAATCCGTAGGGTATTCCAGAATTCATGGATTTAAAATTCATTATTATCCGATTGTAGTTAACATTTGGAATCGGCGTAGCTAGACTTATTCTTTTAGTCAACCCTATCACTTGTTCGTTTTCTAGTAGAGGTCCGACTGACAGTCTACGAGTTTTGGTTTAAACTTCACTCTTTCGTTCAAAAGTGTCGAATCTTGAATCTCGATCTAATTTTCCAAAGTTATTCCGTAAATTAATCATCGATAGCTAGTCGCACGCACAGAGCAAATTTCGTAAACCTGCACATTGTAAAGTTTCCTTAAATTTCGCAATGTTGTGTGTGTGTCTGTTAATCCACAATTGGTTAACATTGTGGATAATAACTTTTACTCACACACATTATGACAGTAAATCCAACATTGGGACAGTCTTGGAGGGAGGATGCTGATGACGAATTATGATCTTCACACAAGCAAACATGACAAGATATCAAGATTTATTCCCACTTATTCACCCAAACGTGTGTGTGAAAACAAACAAAATAGTAATTGTCTCAATAATTTGTAACAATCGTACCACATCATTCGCTACGACCATAATAATGAAATCATAGCGAACATAGCTGTTCTTGCATCGTGTGAGAAAAAATGCTATCAGTCTCGAACACCTTAGGCGCAAACTAGTCATACCGGATCGCCGCCCGGAGCGAAATGACTAGCGCGGGTTATCGATTTGCGGTAATATTCGTAATATCAGAGTCTTGCGCATACCTGTGTATCTAAATTCCGATGATACGATAACACATGAGAAAAAAGTTCTACATCTTTACAAATGTAATACATATATTATATAAATATATGTATATATCTATATATTTATGATATTCAGACCCACACACACACAAACCCCGTCCTAGGATATGGGCATAAATGACCACTAACTACATAGTAACAAACAATTAATCTGCTAAATTTGAAAATAACATATTTAGAAAAATAACAATGCAACTAAATAACAAATTCAGGAAACATCATATCGCAAGCGTACGAAACCTTCACAGTGTCAGAGTGCCACGACACAGTCAGTTACTTTCATTCATCCCGTGTCCGGACGCAGGGTAATGAGGCCATGCCGGATGCTCTCCCCCTCGACGGACGGCACGTCAACATGTGTCGCGATGCTATTGTAGTGAATTTGGACAGCTTAAGCCTAATAGTAACCTTATGTTTCTTCTTCAAAAAAACTTGTATCTGTTACCATTGCAATAATATATCTATACCAAACCTACCTAACCCAAAACAATAGTTGTTAGAACTTTTGTGTTTGTCTGTGCGTTTGTGCATGCTAAACTCAGAAACGGCTTAAATGATTTCATTATGGTTTTGACTAATGTATTCCATAAAGTATCGTTTAACATTTAAAGTTCTTTTCATTTCAATCCGTACGTAAATAATAGAAGTTATAGATTAATATATCCATTTTTAATTCACAGAACGAGAAAAATCCAGTCCTAAAACAATGCAGGCGCTATTTCTAAGCGGAAGGCGTATTTTTTTCTGAATCGAGGGCGCGTTTTGATAGTATTGTAATATACGTAACTCGCTAGGTAACTTAATGCAAACTGAATATGTTTCAATATGAATAAATTATAATTACAAAAGATGTCAAGGATAAATCGAATAGGTAATGTTAAATAATGTTAATTAAACGAAAATAACGGACAATATATTATTATCAAAAGATAACACTTTTAAATGTATCTCAATTTATACTACCGATACTAATATTACCGATAATAATATAGTCGAGCTTAAAATATTATTTACCAAAAACCTTAAAGTAATTCATAGCACTTCTTGACCCTGCCTTCATTTTTACACTTTTCGCTTTATCACTAATACAATAAACAAGTAAGAACTTTTTTTCCATTTCATTTTACAGACGACATTACACCCAACATAACTAATGACAGCCATTCATCGTGCCGTTGGGCGCAGCGAGAACGACGGCCGGATGAAACGGTGTGATACTTCTGTGAGGATGGTGGACGACATATCACGTCATTGCAAACATTACCCTGGAGCTAGACATACAGTTTGCAATACAGATGATATACACGCCAACGAATGTCGTCGTAAATGGAACAAGGTACAAATTCTGTGCATTTCATTGTTGCGTAAGTTATGATGAACTTTCATCGTTATTTGTCGTGACATATAAAGTCAAAGTGGTATTCACGTGATTCAATAGATTTAATTAAACAGGGTTGCCAAAAAATTTTGATCTTTATAAATTAAATATTGTATACTCAATGGATTGTAATGTGGGACACCACCACTTCTACAATTGTCTAGATTCTAACATGATACATGATATTCTGTCACAAAGAGTCAGTGCAACGTAATTGACAGCTCACCGAGCGAAGCCCATAACGAGGCCACGGCGGAAGTGAGCTCGGCGCGGTGATACTTCCGCGAGCACCACAGACGACAGATCACGTCAATGTGGATGTAGAGTTTCCATTCACAGGGTTGCCAATTTAGTTTAAATTTTACTAAACGTAAGTAATTGAAGCCTGTTTTTGTATCTAACATTACTGAATTATGAGGAGTTAACATTTTGTTGATTAATACGGAAGTAACAAATGATAATAATCAATCAAACAAAAAACTTTGCAATTATTATTTCTTGTCACTCGTTTAATTTATATTGTGAAGCGTGTCAAATGTTTCAGAGAATAACTTTCTAGTACATGAGCTGAAAAATCCCGCTATTTTAATTCTGTATTTTGGAAGGTTGTAACCTACCGATTACGGTTTGTTATTTATTCGGCAACCAAGCACACAATTTTCAGTTCAATTCATTTGAAATTTGTTGTTTCCTGAAATTTTTTTTCTGTACCAATTCCTCAAAGTATTTGATATGATTCTTATATTCATTTATTTATTGATTATTTCATTACATTTCATTCAACAGCTGAATATATTTTTGACTTTTCACCCGACATACCACAGAAATAACAACTTGTCTTTTAAGTTTGTTTATGAATCTCGTATAAGGGTTTAACTCTAAATAAACTAGGTCGTATGTTGATTCGACCGTGAATTGTTGAGTTCACTTTTTTTTTTCATGTCACTCAACAATCATTATTATTATAAAACTGGAACTGAAACCGAGAATTATATTAAAGATACGTATATTAAAAAAAAATAGAAAAATAAAATAACACCATTTTGACAACCCTAATTTGAGAGTTACAAGGAACAGTGACATGAAGCGCTTACCGGCTACGACGACAGACGCCGTTGTCATTGTACTGCATGACGTAGAAACTGCATATTGTCCAGTGGTATTCTGTTGAATACATACTAAGGCCCCACTCACACGACAAACAAACGACATCAGACTATTTATTTGCCTAATACATTATACGTACTAAGAATCTGAAATCCCTAATACACTAAAAACTGCAACAGAGGATCGATCAATTTGATTTTCATTACGAATACAAAACGTGCAGATATCACAATGATTACAGAATGTCAATTGCGTGCGTTAAGTCTTATAAGAAACGATTTGAAAGCGTTCGATAAACTATACAGTGTCCGTCGACATTCGGATCTACAGTCAAAAAATCGTATCTGAGAGGCCCAATTTGAATATTACTTGATCGAGGAAGTGACGTACGAGTATATTAAAATTGAGCAGTTATTTTAATAATAATGTATTTTATCCAAAATCACTGTCACTGTATTAGCGTTGAATTATCACTGTTGGACATAGAAATCTCTTGACTGGTGTCTCATTAGCCCAATGAATCCGATCGTTTCCCATCGTTTTCTTCAAGTTATCAATACTTACACGGGCGAGGAGTGAAGTACGTTGTGATTTATACCGCGAGGCGATTCAAAGCAGTCGTGCACCAATAAGATAATGAACAACATGCATAAATTTCGTAAGAAAGCAATATAATGTTTAATTGAGAATGTCAAGGCTATGAAACATTTCACACACACACCACACACACACACACACACACGATAGAATCAATGACGTCATAGCTAAAAGTGAATTTATGTCAATGTCTTCAAATGGAAATAGAGCGGAGTGCATTTGATTGAAAATAACTATAAATGTGAAAATTGTAGATTAACCCTACCCATACAAACGATTTTAGAATTGAGTCAACGGATAGAAGGGTAAGTATATAAGTTAGTGAACATTACCAGGGAACAGTCTGATATAGATATTTTTTTAATTATTTAAGGACAAAATATGAATATATTTAATAACATCAAATATGCATATAATATGTTGTCTTCAGAGAGCAAAGGAAAAAAGAAAAAGATTCCAAATAAGATGCTGAACCCTGACTGGAGGGATCCGAAAGCAAATATCATTATTAACCGACGTTACAAAAGGAGCCGGTTTTGTATTCTTGTGTGTAATATCCGGTGTTCCTTACATTTCAGGGGCACTAGGAAATGTCACTAACGCGCTCGCTAGGAATAGTTCACACAGCAATGGATCCAGGCATACGTCCGATCAATATCATATCTATGACAAGACTGACCGTTCATCATAAAATTTCCCGCTTGACAACTACCCACTCCACCTACTGACCATTTGACAACTAAATTCTCTACCGGTATACATCAGACAATGTATTATCTCTATCTATATTCACTACATTTAATATGTATTTTTATACTAATTTGTTTTACCAATATGTAATAAAATACATTTTTATCACTGACTGCGACAAGGCAAGTACGCGTATAACTATATGTTAATACGTGAAAAGAAACTTTTGCATCTATTTTCCTCTTTTTGTCCACCGGCTTTCTTTATATTTATGTTTGTTGCTATTAACGGGCTTTAATGTTATCATAAAAAATGTTAGAAAAATTTGTTTTTGAAGAACTGAAAAAATATCCGTATAGAAAATGCAAATAATAGGCATTTCAGTACCTTTTTTCACGTGTTTGTTTACAGATTTTCCTTTTATGATTGACGAGTTTTAGTGTCTTGAATTAAAATTGGTTAAATTAAAGTAGCACTCATACCCACATACATGTAAACCATGTATAGGAAGTTCATTTATGTTTATACACGTACTTGTTCACGTGTTTTAACCACGTAAATATTCTACATTGAATAAAAATTTAATTTGGGTACTTTTAAATTTAAACTGCTAAATTCGACGCTTTAGACTTTTACACAAAATCACAGAAAACCAATTTGACATACCTACGCGCGGTGTGAAAATAGGTGTGAATCAAAATATTAACTTTTACCGTATTCGTCACACGAAGTAAGCTTGCATAATTCAATGAATTTCAGATTCCTACGAAACACACTAAAGAGCTTTTATCCTCCGTACACACGAGGAAATGTCGTATGACACTGTTTGAATAACGAAATAGAAATTTATATACTGAAAATTTTACTAAACTGTCACAACTCTGAGTTCCTCGAGTAAATGGAGGTTATAACGCATCTATAATTTTTGCTTTCCCGCTCGGTGCTCAAGGCCATTGATTTCTGTAAACCCTGTCGGCCGAACCCGCGGGATTCCCCTCGAGGCCCCGCTACCAAGCGCGGTCGCCATTTTGTGATTATTCGGGTTTTGAATGTCGCGAGTAACAGATGTATAACAGCTCGAATGTTATAAGGTTATAATAGTGGCGGGGCAAGTCAAATCAAAATAAATTATTCACGTACAACCAGCCGAATTGATTCGTGATCCATTTGAAAAATAATCGATGGCAATTCGTGCTGTTTACTTTGATTACAAAGTACTCAGGATTCTTTACGTTTTTGCAGTAAACTAGAAACATGCCTTCGCTTCGCTTTGGAAAATTTTGCGGGAACAAATCCATATTTCGGGATGAAAGTGACTTACATTTTAAACCATCACGTTAGTTTCAAATATATTTTATTTCAACGTTGTATATACACGGAGAGCCAGACAAAAAAATAAAAAAAAAATATTTAATGTACAGATTCAATTCCTTCACAATTTTATTATTAGGATATATATTATATAATATATATTCTAATGTTAAATCACGTGCCTTTCCATTAGCACTTCTGACCTTTTTATAATAATCACAATATTTTCAATCCTGAATGCAATTTTTGTTGTAGGTTTGAAAATATTTTCAAAATTGAAAAAGTATTCAAAGAGTTACTGTATTGAAATGTTAATATTAAACATTAACATTAAAAGTTACAGGTAATCTTTCCTGGAACAAATCCTTTTAAGTCACCTTGGCCTAGTGTTCCTTAGTGAAAATTAAATTGTTTTTTTGGACTTAAACGGTATATTTTATGATTACGTTTAAATAATCAAATTAAAAATGTTATAAAAGATCAGAGTTCCAGTGTGCTCCCAATTACGTAAATGTACGTGATCGATTGAGGGACCACATTCTGCGTGCTTCGTCTTTTTATTCGGTGTCTGAGCGGAATAATTTTTTTATAATTGTATTATTGTACGAATAAATTCCTTACTAATTGATTGCCGATAGTTTTAGTAAATATTTTGTTGATTACCGGATATGAAAGTTACCATTGAACGTTCACCATCAATTGAATGTAACTTTGAACTGTTTAATTTTGCATACTTTAAAGGCTGAAATTACAACTGTTTGAGAACTTTTACTAAAGCTAGATTCAATTAGAAAATTAAAACTATCGCATGGTCCCTCAATGGGAATTCACAAGTGAAATCGTTCATTTATAAATAACTTGTCTATTTAAGGGCGGGTCAGAATTTCGTTCAATTACGTTTAAATAATCAAATTAATATTTAGAAAAACATTCCTAATAAAGGCCAAGGTGTATATTTATCTTCCAAGCATAATCGAAATTGAATTTTATTCATAGTTAACGTTTCAACCGAGGAATCACATTTAACCAATTGTAACTTTCTAGTAGATACTTTTACAAACTAGAGATTGAGTCTACAATCGTTTAGAAACTTCTACTAAAGCTAGATTTGGTACAAAAGATCAGAGTTCCAGTGTGCTCCCAATTACGTAAATGTACGTGATCGATTGAGGGACCACATTCTGCGTGCTTCGTCTTTTTATTCGGTGTCTGAGCGGAATATTTTTTTTATAATTGTATTATTGTACGAATAAATTCCTTACTAATTGATTGTCGATAGTTTTAGTAAATATTTTGTTGATTACCGGATATGAAAGTTACCATTGAACGTTCACCATCAATTGAATGTAACTTTGAACTGTTTAATTTTGTATACTTTAAAGGCTGAAATTACAACTGTTTGAGAACTTTTACTAAAGCGAGATTCAATTAGAAAATTAAAACTATCGCATGGTCCCTCAATGGGAATTCACAAGTGAAATCGTTCATTTATAAATAACTTGTCTATTTAAGGGCGGGTCAGAATTTCGTTCAATTTCGAACTTTATTATTATACCAGTAACTAGTAATTCGCCCTCGCCTGGCCTCGGATAACATTAACCTTATGTGTTTACAAATAGGTTCCTCCACATCCAAAACGATTTTAATTAATAGGCTTCTCATAATTTCTTCATGTTAACCTCATAAACCCAAATCTTTCTCGTTAATCACTATGTCACATGAAAATCTGCATGTATTTTTTGAAAATATTGAGTTTAGTGAGTGTGGGTTACATACAGATACATTATTTCGTTATACAGCGAAGTATTATTCAACAATTGAAAAAAAAATCAATATTAAAATTTATATAACTTTTATTTAAAATTTTATATTATGACGTGTGAAGTTTTTATGGGAAAAAGATACAATGTTCGCTATTAAATTACCATAATTATGTTTTTTTCACATTAGATGTTAAGTGGTCTCCACCGTCCATACACGTCCGTAACACCAGAAGTATCATCGAAGCGATGCCGACTAAGATAGAAGTGGGGGAAACAGGCTAACAGAAGTATCGGGCCAGTAGTTTCTTTGAAACTGTAACCGACCCGCATAAAATACTTTCCACCTTTGATTTTAGAAGGAGTGAGATAGCTAGCCGGGCAGGTAAAAAACCCTATGATCCCGCATTACAACCCTACTCAATATGGTCATATTAAATAATCTACGATTTATTGATCCAAATTACAAATGTACGCATGTTGTTTCGTACGCATGAAAAATCATTTTATTCTCTTCACGTCACCTTATTCCATTTCTTTATGCCGGTAAATTGGTTTAAACTCGTAAAGTTTGAGTTAAAATCAAGTTCTTTGCCAAAGTCAGATGAGATTGGCAGTAAAATCTTTATTCGCTGTATTGTCGTAAAATCTCTCTTGAATATTTATCATCCGACCATAAACTGAGATTAAACTATCGACATTTATTGCATGCGAATAAAAGTTTAAAAGGAGAGAGAGCAAGGGGCAATAGAGGTAATAAAGAGTCACTGTTTTGAGGTAAAAAATATTTTTCTGGAAACGCAACTGGTTAATTTTATAAATAACTGGTTGTGCGCCCCGACTTCATTCGGGTTGAAAAATTAATAAATATACACGATTTGTAGTCTATGTACGTCCGGAATAATGTGGCTCTAAAATGGTAAAATAATTTTTCAATGAAGTGTAGCGGTTTTGGTGATTATTTTCCGCATATATATCTACACACTACACATACAAAATTCGCACTCTCTCTTTGTAATATATACATATAATAAAAAATTAACTGATCGCTCTCCGTACATAAAGGATATGAGAAAAACTATTGTAAGGGACTTTTATTAATACAATAGAACCCAAAATAATAGTTGTAATAATATAGATATATATCATGTAAATATTATTGTTCAACCCGAACGTGGTCGGGGCGGGCCGGTAGTGAATTAACAAAAATGTTGACAATGAATATTTTTTACGGGTGTTGTCTGTTTATAGATCTCGTCTATCATCTCCCAAATCTCTTTAGAGAGTTCTGTAAACAGCACATAAATCTGTCTTTAGACTGCTTGTTCCGGTTTTTAGTGCTTTGAAACTACAAATAAATCTTGATGATTAATGAGTGTGAGTATTGCAATTTATAAAAACTCTTGCATAAGATTCATACGTAAAAGTTTTAAAGTATATAATAAATACAACTTTGTCTTACAATCATAAAAATTGTTGCCATACATTTGACATACTTCATTAACCAACCGCCTCATGGCAACGGTTGTGTATCCGGGAACACGTTCAAAATCAGCTCATTTACAACTTCACTATCTGAAGAGACGCGTCCAAATTATTCCCATTCGTACCAAATTAATACGAGCCGCGCTCTCACGAAGCGACACTTTCACATCAAAGCGTGAAACTGTAGACTGTGCTTCGGCGTCAAGGGGATATTATTACCTGAAACAGAACAAAATGAACGTCATTATGCGCATGTTGAGGGCGGGCTTCGAAAGTAGAATGTTTTTGAGCGAAACGATAATATTATCTATTAGACACAATAACACCCTTACTATTTACGGTAACTAACATACGATATACGCAAGTATAATACCGTGGTGGGCAGTGGCTGGAGAAGAAAAGCCGAAGGCCGGGCTCGGTGGCATATATCAAGGGAGACCTATGACAAATGATGGACTGTAAAAGGCTGATGACAATGATAATGTTGTATAAATAAGGCCAATAATAATATCTATTTACTACTATAATTCAATATACATACATAGCGAAATAAATATACATATTAAGGATAAAAATCGTGTAACTGAATTGGATATGGATGACAGATTCCTATCTACTAATATTTGAACAAGGCTTTAAAAAAAACTTATTTGAAAAACGCGTTCTTTTTTTCACAAGTCGAGAGTGAGCCGTAGGCGATCGTTACCGATGAATTCTGAGTGTAGACTGACTGTTGGCTAATGAACTGGGTATGAGGATTGCGGGCTATTACGAACTGCTGATTCAGGGAGCAAGGCAGCATTCTAGATAGATTTTTCAGTTACGAATGTTTCCTATACTATACACTTACGCACATTAAGATATATAATAAATGTTATCTATATATTATAGATAATATTATAGAGATATCTTAATGTGGGTTATAATTAATTAATATTTATTCATTTTATGATACATACAACGGCAATTAAAGGTATGTTTAAACATTTTAAGTAAAATAAAAAAAAAACAATTTTTACGATGTAATCCGCGCCCGGCTGCGGTTTATGTGAAATGTGGTAATGTATGCTATTGTATAAATTGTAGTATTTATATATTAGATTATGGTCATGATAATGGCAAAATGTATGTTTCATGAAGGCCTGGTACAATAGGGCAGTTATAGCTGACTGGTTTGAACGTAGGTCTCTCGCAAGGGAGACGCGATTTAGATTTCCGCACGCATTCATTATTTATCACTTGCTTTCGTGAAGGAAAACATAATGAAGAAACCTCCACACCTGAGAGTTCTCTATAATGTTTTCAAAGGTGTATGAAGTCCGCCAAATTGCACTTTCTTCAACTTTCTCATTGCTCGAGGCGACCCGATCCCAGAAATGGAACGTTATGGGTAGTAATGATGATAGGATATACAATTACTTGTTAAACAGACGTTATTCTGCGTCATACTACTCTATAATATCTCTTTCGACTCTTATTATCAATAATAATAATTTTGATAAAGAAAAAAACTAATGCAGCGCCAATTATCAGATGATATTATAGCCATTAACTATCGTCTCGAAACATTATATATATCAAACACATATTTAGGAACGAACGTAGATCGTGTATTATAACATTCTCAAACAGACTTAAAACCGAATAATACTTAGATATATATATCTTTATAATTCACTTTAAACTAATAAAATAAATTTTAGAATAGGCATGAAAAGCTGTTTTATAGTTTAAGATTTTTTTCAGATAAGCTTTGGTATAAGCACACAATAAACTGAAAGAAGGAAAGATATTAAAAATTTAGTGCGATATTTGTAAACGACGTGAAAGCCTAAACAAGCTAAACGTAAATACCAAACGTAAATACAAAAAACCTCGCCAAAAACGGAAGTGCTAGTTGGCTAGCACCGTCAGAAGATTATTTCAGTGGTCGGACCCTCACCAATGCTCTGTTTATTTCATCTCAGGCAGGATTAAGCTCCGCATCGAAACAGCAACAGGTGCCCCCTATCCCCTCTCTACCTCCTCTATCCCCGTATCCACGCCCCCTCTACTGCACAAAGTAAGCGCAAGATAGAAAATATACCACCCGCTAAACACTGTACACGTCGTGTCGTCAAAAAGTATACATACAAATGCACAGCAAAATGAGATGGAGCATTCTCTATTCAAATATGTTATAAGTTCGGTTTTCTTACTTTTTCGGAAATTTTCCGATCGAAAGGAAGTATGGCGCTAGTCAATATTTATAATAATAATAGTTAATATCTTGTTTAATGGATTCTATACGACACACTGGATAAACCATTCGGTTATGTTACGTTCAACTTATTCGTATATAATAAGTGCTGTAAATGTAGTAAATCCAAAAATTAATTTCAAAAATAACTTTTCATCAACAATAAAAATTTTCTCAGATTAAACTTAAAACAGCTATTATTTTTCGAACTATAAAACAGTGATTAAGCTTAGTAACATTTTTATGTCCGAACGTACAAGTAGAGAAAATGTGATGATTTTAAATGAGAGGTCAGTACAGACGAGGTCCGTTGTCGCTAGCGGTAGTTTGCTCGAGTTCACGCTCAATTGTTCTTTACATTTTTATGTCGTATCTTGTTAGAAGCGATGTTTGTTAGACAAACAGTGTGTCGGAACGACTAGGTACGGATCCTTAGTACCGTGTATGTTTTTCTTTTGATAAGGTGTTATGGAACGGGCGGAAACATGTGTACCTACTGTTGCATTGTTTACTACATGACTACTTGAATTTTTTATATATACAGCTCACAAACAAGAAGACAGGCCATCTGATGGTAACTGGCCATCGCTGCTCATAACCATTCGTAACACTAGAGGCATCTCCAACGCATTGTCAATCAAAGGGTATCCCGAGAAGTTTGTTTTTTTTTTTAATTTTCTGCTCGATTTCACCAGACAAGTAAAGAAATGTATCACTGTGGCACGAGTAGGTACTATTAAAGCTATAAACAATGTCTATTGTATTTGGCGCGACATAAGTTAAACTGATGTTCATAAAATTAACACTAGGAATAAGACCAAACTGATTGTCCAAATTTTAGACTTAGCAAAACTGGTGGCTCTTTCATGAGTATGCTATGTGTAAAGAATTATAATAAAATTCCGTTAGAATTGAAGGAAATGTCATAGTACAAATTAAAAATTCACGCCAAAGGTATCTCTATGAAGAACTATTATTATTATATGATTGTTACGAACTACATGATAATTTTAAAGAATACTGCTTGGACACGATTATAGCCATAAGTAGTAGTAAGTGCTGTTTGTAACTGTAAATAAGAAAAAAAAAACCCTTATGACTTTCTTGCGGCTTCTTCCTCCCGGATCACTGACGGTAGAGTTTTGTTGATGCGATAAAAATATAGCTAAAATAAAAAATATCGCTTATCAAATACCTTTACAGATGTAGTAATAATTCTATTCGACCTTATTAATATAATCGATGTATACAACAAATACCCTTGCTTCGCTTCAGAAAAACTACCTTAGGCTTAACAAACCTGCATTATTTTAGGATTGGGTTTTTCTTGTTCTGTTAATTAGAAATACATAATTATGTCAAGTTGTAACATTTTTTTTTAATTCATGAACGGATTAAAATGAAACCCACAGTAAATATTAAGTAACACTTACTCCAGTATACTCGTAGAAACCCTAACGGAATCGGATAAGCCGTTTCTGAGATTGGCGCGAACAAACGCATAGACAAACAGACAAAGATTGTAACAACTATTGTTTTGAGTTCTATTATGTTAAAAAAGGCCCCTAATAGCATTTTTTTTCTTATATCCTTTATGTACAGAAAGCGAAAAGTTAGAATTTTATTACAATTATGTATAAATAGATAATGACTTTGTAATTTTAGCGGGTCCGACCGACTAATTTATTTCAAAGCTATCTGAAGTGCTTCCTTGAGAAAAGTCCACAACGAGAGAGCGCTTGAGATCAGGCGAGCCCTACAAAACCACGACCTAATTAAGCCGTTATTTATGAGTAATATGTATTAACGAACGAACCAGTCAATGCCAAAATGGTAAATGAAAATTAATTTTCAATAGCTTAATTTAGACTATATTTTCGCATTGTTTCTCACCTACATGATATAATAGAAGGAAGAAAGTAACCTTTTAAAAGTAAACAAAATAAACATCAAGGAAGCTTAATATTCCATGTTTAATATTGTGTTTCGTATTTAATCATTAAATTAATCTCCCAAATTACTATCGAAACCGGATACGGGCCCATTACAAATCAAACAAAATGACCAAACAATGAAACGTTATGTCAACAGAAATCTTTGTACAGAACTCCCTCATAGTATGGGCCACAGAACATTGATATCCAGAAATGGAAATCGATGTTAAATAATATAAATAACATTTTTAAAAATAATAAAGTGTTCAAATTTCAAGTAATAATGAATAAAATTTTATTATTGCATTTATTAGTTCAGTCAAACAAGTTCAAGATATTGAATATGTTTGGGTTTCTCGACTGTTACAGCTGAAAATGCATAAATATACATATGCATACCACTTTACATAATTGATTTAAATATATTGATATTGAGAAAATAGACAGGTTTAAAAAGTAAAAAAAAAAACATGATCACAAAAACAGGGAAACTAGATGCAGTGGTTCATACTCACTGATTACATTAAATTAACAATTTTCTAAACCGATGATTAGGATGAATGCTCAGTACCATATTTTTCTGTCCCTCTCCGAAAGTTCTGATTCCTTAATAGCAGATCTCTTTGCTATTTCAGAATATATGCAACACAGAGTTCTCGATGTAATTTTCGTATACGGTACAACAGCCATAATACAAAATAGTAATTAAACATAAATTCATGTAATTAACGTCTCATTTCCGTATCCTTCCTCGTTTCATTCTTATTACTTATGCCTATTCTATTTGTTAGTTGTACTGTGACATTTGCACATTTCACTAATTAGGCATCGATTTGAAAAGGGACTAGACAACATATTGTGTTCCTTAATGGGGAAACGGGACCATTTTCGGTTGACCCTCCACACTCGCTTGGCAAATAGATAGATAGCGAAGCGGTGGTTTTTTCTACAATGGCCGTACACCACTGCCGGTTTGGCATTTCACTATAATTGATTTCCCCTTTTTACGGTTCGGTGGACGCGGTCCGTGACGCGTACGTCGCTTGAGTCATATAAAATTGGGGTGGGATTGGAGGGTCGGCTGTGTTATATTATTCACGTCGAGGGCATTCTTTTGTGGACGAACGTTGCCGAGCGCGTAGTAAAAACGCGCCTACAAATATATTGATAAAAAGTATAGGTATATCTATTGAGGCAGCCTTTATTCGATGAAAAGCTTTTATTTTAACCTTACTGTGCCTGCATATTAATATTGTGTCTAATTCAAAGAACTAGAAAAACCGATTGTCAAAACAATGCGGGTGCTATTTCTAAACGTAAGGCGTAGGTTTACTGAAATTAAAACCTAACGTACCCTGGAACAAGCTGCCTGATGAAAATTAGTAGTTGACTACAATTGTTAACTGTTTTCCAAGAGAACTTTTACGATTGATTAGACACACGCACTGTGCTAAGTTTGACAATTACAGTAGAGTATAACAATATAATCGTTTTAAATTAATATTGTGGTTGACAGACATAATACCTTTTCATATCGAACCGCGTTTTGAATATATTCAGGCCATCTACACAAATGCTGCTCGATGCAACTTGAAATATCATTTTCTCGAACTGCAGCAAGGTCGGATTGTGTCTGTATAATGTGCCTGTGCATAGTGTAGACACACAGAACCACGAATACCACGAGCAGCCAAGACTGGTAACAAATATTTACTTGACATATGAATCATTACACCGGACCGGAATAGAATCTGTGACCGTTTGCTTAACAGGAAAAGTCTATCAACCGGTCTATAGATTCATCACAAACATGTCATTAGCTGACAGCCTACTCAAAAAGATCACATCGCTAACAGAGGTCATTCAGACAGATGAAAGCGTTGCATCAATGCAGATTTACTCGTGTCTCGTTTGTACATCAACGAGTTTGCAACTTGGTCGGCACTGAACCCGCTGTCAGGGTCGTTCGCTCGGGTTCGATTCCTGACCGTGGCAGACTATTATGATATAATATACACATGAAAGTTTCATTGTATCGCATTGTGATATCTGATTTTTATTTAATTAGCTAGTTAACCACTTTCGATTCGCTTCAGAAAAACTATCTTACGCTTGGAAATAGCACTGGCATTGTTTTAGGATTTGGTTTTTCTCGTTCTATGAATTAGCGATATACTAACTTATATCTTTTTTTTATTTACGAACGGATTGCAATGAAACTTTAAATATTAAGTGATGCTAATACATTAGTGAAAACCATAAGGAAATCGATTAAGCCATCTCTGAGATTAGCGCAAACAAACACAAATAAACAGATAAACAGCCGAATTTCTAACAGCTATTTTTTATGTTCTATTACGTTAGAAAAAGCAAATGATAATTGTTTTTCTCGTATATCCAATAATCATTGTTTTTCTCGTATATCCTTCATGTACAGAATGCGACCAGTTAGAATTTTATAATATGCATAGGTTATGGTCTCTTAACCTGTTAATTACTCGTACATAGATTTCTACTACTTTAGTCTAGTCTTTAGTTTACTATCTGTCTTAAAGTGAACACGACATGCACTTAAAATAACAGTTCTAAACATAATTTAAAATAAAATTAAATTAAAGAAATAAGAAAGAAAAAATAACGACAAAAACTAATATAAAATTACAACTTTTGATGTAATCAATATGTAATTAAACTCTCTTACATTACATTTAAGTAATGTATATAAATAAAAATCACGTTTGATTGATTTAATTGACACATCAAAGATCTATATAATTACAAACTTTGGCGCACGCAAAACACATTCGATTAAGGCGGAATTCAATTTGTATCTACTTTATCACCAAAAGCCCTTGTGCGACAATGTGAGAATGTGACCATGAGTTGGTAGTAAAATGTTGACGGGTGAAAGGTTTCGGATTTGATTCAATGTCAGATTTAAATCGTTATCGATCTCGCTTGTAATGTATTAAGTGTGCGATTCGTATCCGCGAAAATTTATCATGTCCTAACACACGGATGCGTAACCTGGCCTCTAACCAAAGCACGTACTAGAAAGCTTCAAACATGCCAGAATGTCATGAAATAAAACATATTCGAATGAACGACAAAGGAGAAAATACTGAATAAACATACGTAAGGGCTACATATTAGTACAATAATAAGTTAATGCGCTTTATTATCTTAGACTACTTAGGTACTTACCACCAGGTGGAAGTGTAGTCAAGCACTGACTTATAATATATTAAACAGAAGGTTTGGATTAATTATTGTCTTGATTATAAGCGGAAACATGTATGGTGTTACTCCCGCTACGACGTATTACTCCAAAATTACAGATGTTAAAGTAAATTTGATATAAGGAAGAGCAAATTAGGATATCAGGTTAAATCTATGAGAGCAGCTACCAAATAAAGAAGTCAGTAGTGACACTGAAAAATGTGTTACAAATATAAGATACAGAAATAGAAATAGAACTAAAATGTGAATACTTGGATGTGTGTTCCAGAAAGAGAAAAGTGAATACCTACTAGAGATCAATAGAAAAGAAACGAAGTATTAACGTATATGGGTGTTTTATTATAGATAGCAAACAATCAAAAGATATACCAAGACAAGCGTTGCCCAGTCACGCGTAAAAATACTAAAGTAGAAATGAATAGGACACGATAAGAGGGTAAGAGAAATGGAGTAGAATTATGTTTTACCCATAAAGTTAATATACTAGTAATAGAGGAACACAGTGTGCGAATGAGATTTCGAGCTTTACGGAAAATCCTACTTGCGAGAAAGAGATGCAAGAAAATTTACCGTAGGACTGTTTTCAAACTATTTACTCTCCATTAGTCTCCTGTCAAACAATTGCTATTTGTTATTTTATTAGTTTCACTTCAATCTTTCTATATTTTATCAGACTAAAAATAGTAAACATAATGGTGTCGTGTTCAGTATTAAATTGTAGGGTTACTTATAACAATAACCCAAACAAAGAGGCAATACACTGTACAAAGTACTGATAGTTCAATACTACTTTCACGACGCTTATTTTCATAGAAGTTAATCTTCAAATTATATAAATTAAGATTAATAACATGCAGTAAATACTCTATTTTATGAATAATAACTTATTTTTCATAATTATGTGTAAGATAAAAAGGTATTGTGTACGTGAAAATGATACCGTATCGTGTAGGACTTGCACAAAATCTATCGATAAGTGGATAATTTTTTAATAGGTATAAATAAAAAATTTTTGTTTTACCACATTTGTTCATATTTTATCTTTTTTTGTTTGTGTTTTTTGTAAACACATTGGACACATTGGACTGAAAGTAGATAGAGTGATATATAGGTGCATCTTTGGCTTTTGAATAGTATTACCTCCTTAAATTGATAAAATTTGCGAAATTTTATATTTATTATTACGGCGAATGTGATTTCACATTTATTGACAAATTTTACTTCTTCAAGGTTTCCTGTAAATGCAGTTCAAACAGAAAAATGGAATCGAATGTTAAACCAGCTAGGTAGGGTTCCTCTAAAAGTTTACAGTAGACATTTTAAGGGCAACTATTTTGTTCTACGAAATCACTGACATGTTAATGAAGAATCTATACCACCAAAATTTGTTGGTTATTTCCTTTCTGAGGGCAATAAGTTATATCGATTTACATCAAATAATTAAATAAAACCAATAAGCATTATTATTATTGTTTTCTTTAGTACCGTGTAATCACGTTTTGTTTTATCCTGTCAAATAAGGTTAAGTTTAGAAGAAGCGAACTAAAGAGAAGTTACTAGGATTAGCATAGTGTTATTAATTTAACATGTAATAATAATTAAGAGAAGGAATTAAATATAGCAAAAAAAACGTGTGATGGAATAGTCGATAATGCATGGATGTGACTTTCACATCACTAAAAGATACGCATCAGTGTATTTTTCACACACATGCACATTTATGTTTTGGTGACGCGATTTTGAGGTGAATGTACATACTATTACGTAACTCTATGATTTTACCATCCAATGCATGAGAAAAGGAATCGAGGTAGACAATAGAGATAGTTTAACAAGATTCAGAAAATTCATGGAACTTTATCGACCAAACCCGCAAATGATAATAACGGAGGACTCGGAGGTGGTCTTTACCAATAAAGGGCAAACATTTAGTGCTATGTCGTCTAGTAATTTCTTTAGTTTTTGTTAATTACTGAATTATGTAAAAAGTGGTCTCATTTAAAGCTTTCATTGTTTTTATTTTATATGTATATTACTGTACTATTTATTAGTACCAAACTATTAAGGCTGCCTAGACGAGGGTTTGATTGTGTACACGTCAGTTACTAGTCTCGTAAACAAAAGTGTAAGATTCGAGCATTTAGTTATTATTATGTTTGTTTGTAAATTTCTATCCATTTTAGGTAGATAAACAAATTTGAGATTGATCCTGAATTGAACAATTAAACTGTTAGTCTGTAATCAAAGCGCTTGTTTCCCGACGACTTGCGTGAATCGTGGGTGATCTGCCGAGATAAGCGATGTGTGTTTTCATAAAGCCAAATTTCTAAACCATCCAACTAATGGTAAATGGACGTCCATAACACTAAGTCTGCAAGACGTAAAAATACTTCACGTTTGATTCTAGTAGACTGTTACAGCTAGTCAAGCGGGTAAAGAACTTTACCACTGTACGTACTCGTAAATATCGTCAGGATCAAATTGGATATTCTACGAATACACCGGACGGTGACCGTTTTACACAGCCTCGTCCATTGTTAAGCATGATGCACCAAGACCAGGGAAGGTTGGCCCGTACTCGAGAACCCAAAATCTTTTTATGGAGTTGCATAAGTGACCGCCAATGGTATATTTAATATATATATATATGGTAATATTTCGAAATCCTTTGGATATTTGTAACGTGAAATCTTACGTCACACAGTTGTTATTGCACTTGCATTAGCAGTCATTGAATCATGTGAGAAGTTCTCGAGAAGAAGAAAAAATCCACGAGAAGAAAAAAAATGGTATTAAGTAGAAACCATCGTCTATGAACATTAAACATAACCCAGCTGTTCTGAACGAATCGCCGGCCCTGAGGGAAAGACTTTTTTACGACTATGTATTTTGAAGAACACCATGTCGTACAAATTACGCCTTTGTTAGATATTGTTAGATATATTATTAGCTGATTGACGACTCCATAGCCCAGTTGGTAGTAACTCTGCCCGCCGAGCGAGACATTTATGTGACAGATAAACATTTGTTCTCGGGTCATGGGGTTTGTAATGTCATATTTGTGTATGTCCATATCACCCACAACACAAGGAATCCTAGTGCGGGGGTGTGAGTGTGTAAACGAAAAAAAAAATGTGACTATAGACTAACTGGTCACTTAGTTTCATCACTACACGCGCATTAGTTTTACAAAACGATCGAGAATCCGTCGGAGCGAATTAATTAAACGTACCAGTGACAAACGAGCGATGTGACGCGCGGTCGAGATTAAAAATCGCCACTTCATTTCTAATTTATAATCGCCATAGGGCGCGGGAACGCGCGTGCTGGGTGCGTTTTATGGACACCAGAGGGCGCTAATGACATCAAATAATTGGTGCTTTAAATGTAAATGATGACATACGCCAACTGTCACGGCTTTATTAAACCGCGGGCTAGTTTACGATTTCCGTAGCCTTGGCTTTTTGGTAATTTGGGGCTGAAAATATAGAACTACTGGTTAGTTTATGATTAACTTATGTATTATTGGGGCATACAAATACTCATTACAAATCATAACTGTCCTATTTATGGGCTCCTATTGCTCGTTTCTTATTTCTGAAGTATACACGTTTCTTCGTGAATTTCCTTCGCTGAAGCAGTTGTTAAATATAGATATTTATGCGCACACTAAAAAAACACTTGGTAGATGAATAGGTGCATAGTTAAAAAATAATACGAAACCAATTTAACAGTAAAACGACTTACGATTTTTCTAATTTCAATACAAAAATTAAAAAAAAATTGTATAGCACAATTATCGTGAGTACGCGTTATAGTTAAAATGATAGGAGAAGTAATATATATTAAAATAACAGTAAAAAAATATATCTATATATATAAAAATGAATGTTTGTCTGTATGTTCTTTATAGAATCGTAAACTATGGATTTGATCATGTGATGATCTATAGCAAAGTTGTTGTGCACGAGCCCACGAAGGTTTCTGAGTTGGTACGACCAATTTTCGACAGATGGCGTCACTGTCATTCCAATGAATTTCATATATTGCCATGACAGTTCATGCTGATTTGAATTGAAACGAAAACAGCGAACGAATGTCACAATTTATTCGAAATGAACAAAACCAATAAAATGATTCAAAATTAATTGAATATTTGTGTAATGTCTTTCCTTCAAATTTATTTTAGTTGGTGGCGTAGCGACGCGCGCAGGGTCCAGCTGGTTCAAAATAAATTAAAATATCCGTGGCAATACAAGTTTAAAATCATAGGATACAAAACCACGTTGCCAGTGCGGAAGATTTCAGCCATTAATTCGTTACATAAAATCTATCAGTTTGATGAAAAAGACACATGCGGTATGCATCGAATTTACAACCGACAATCCAGTTCAGTACAACGGTATGCACGGAAATACGAAACGAACCATAAATAAAACAGACATTACGTGTTTTATTAATAAGGATGCGAGTATTTTTTGATGATACGGAATGTTGATCGAGTGCTCAACATTGATGGATTACATAATAGGAGTTTAATATCAATAAACTCAATTGATAACACTTTTGTTAGCTTTACGTTCGCTGTCAGTATGAACTTTATATTATGTTAGGATAACACAATTTTAATGGTCCATTGTTCAGTAAAATAAATTATGCGAAAACTTTTACCAGCGTAACGATTGATCGGTAACATGTGTATTTTTAAATAATTAAATATTATGCTCTTGGTTTAGTTTTCGACGAACTGAGCTACAAAGTTATAAAGATCAGTATTTAAAACAACATGAATTGATTCAATCCATTTATTTATATTATTCATTATTAGAGGCTATAATTATCTTACTGCTTAGATTAAATCTCTTCTCTCAATTGAGAAGGCTATAACCAACCACGTGGTCAAATGCGAATTGGAAATAGACGTAATTTGTATCATTATTACATTATTATTTTGTTATTTTTGACTTGAAATATCAACTCTCATATTTTTATGTTTTCCTTAAACATGTTGCTTGTATGCGGAACCGCAATAATTTTTCTCCTTTTATATATCTATCTATAAGAAAGTCTGTCTGTAAGAAATAATATCAACTGATTATTTGGAACTGTTCAAATATTACACGGTTTTAAAAGTAAGAAATACGAGCGGGCGGAATGCGTGCTAATCGCAACGTAATAAGGTTAAATTCTGCACAAAACACGAAAAGGTCACAAATAACCCGTTAAACAAACCAAACGCTTCTATCACTCAATGAGAAATCTAAGATCAAAAACGAAGTGTTTGTTTTCATCGTTTACTTTGCGAAGGATATCGTTCGCGAAGTCAACGATAAGGTTACATAACAGCCGGCAGTCAAAAGCCTCCGTCGTATTAATTAGAGGCAACTAAAATTTAAAGCGCAGTTCAAATTAAATGCAAATCTCTTGTAGTACCTCCCTCCTCGCAAGAGTGCCAGCCATTCGCTTCCATTAAAACAATACGAATACGAATTTAAATCACATTCAAATTTTGCACTTCGATTAAAAGCTCCAAGAGGTACGCGTGCCTAAGTGTACAGCAAACAGTGCTACCAGCCAACTTGGATTCTCAGTGGACGGTCCAGCGAAACTTGGCCTTTACATATCATACCGATCACCCCCACGAAGAACTCCAATTAATCGGTTCTCGGGGAGGTGGAATTTCAGCTGTGATTGGCCGGTTTCATGCGATCCCAATTACTATATGTAGAGCCAAGCCGCTTATGCAAATGACGATTTCCCGCGGACGTATCTAATGGCCCATAATGACGGGAGGGCGTGATGCACTTTTACCGTTGCTCCGTACTCACAACAATGAGTATCGATTGGTGTACGTATTCTACTTGCGCAGAATGAAAGTTGGAAGTGAACTGTGTATATACGCCACGATCTCATATTCAAGGTAAATATACCTGTGCATTGAACACAATGTTATCTCAAGTATAAATAACAAGACATATTTGCAAACTTTTTCAACATCCATTTTGATCATTTGACAACCCCGTAGCCCAGTTGGTAGTGAACCTGCCAGACGAGCGACGGGTTCCGAGTTCGATTCCAGACCGGGGCCACATTTATGTGACTGATAAATTTTAGTTATTGTGTTATGGATGTTTGTGTTTTTATATTTGTGTACGTACACGCCACCCGCAACGCAGGAAATCCTAGTGCGGTGATGTGAGTGTATAAACGTTTATTTAACGTTTATTTTTAATTAAGATAGTAACTACTCATGAATAAATGAATGAATGAAAAAATATTCATCATAACGACACACAAACAAACACGACACAAGTGTACTATTTACGGTAATCAGAGTTAGAGCAATAGAACTATTGCATTTTAAAGTGACAAATAGGATCTGGGATTGTGCTGTAAGAAGAAGCCACAACACTATTATTCTACAAGAACGCGATTAATACCTATGCTCATACCTATGCACCTAACTACGATGAAAGTTAAACATGGAAATTGCACCTCCTCGAGTGCCACTTCTGAGAACAGTGTTCGTTGCCAAATCTATAATTCCAAACCTTTTTAAAATATTAAATTGATGCCATTTGTCGTCAGATACCAATGATCGTTTAAAAACTTTTAAGAAATGCATACCTAACTTCAAGTCACCACAAATTTAAACTGCGTACTAGTTAACCGAATGTGTAGCCATTAAGAAGATTGTGAGATAAGCTTAATTTGTATATTTAAACATTGTATCCACTAAGACCTAAAATTAATAAATATTATTATAAATATTACATTGAAAATGCTAAGCTGACGTTCACAGTGACCATGATTCATGAAAACGGACAGATCAAAATAAAATAAAAATAATTTTAAACCGTCACAATCGGTAAGCTGTAAAAATTAAAAATTAAAAAGCCACGTTTTTAACGGACAATTTTTTCAAATTTACCTTAAAAACATTAGGCTACCTCATTTCTACACAGCCATATACTTGACAGGTTTATACTTTAGAGAATTCTCCACATTTTATTTAATAGTAACACTTACAACTAGCAAAATTGATGTGTGAACCACAAATAATTTGAAATACTTCGATCAGTGCTGCCCCCCTATCTATATCATCTATATAATATCTATACGATGCAAGTTAATGATACCGCCAATTAAATATGTTTATATTTAGTGTACGGGACAGCGCTCAAATATTTAATTTATTTTGTTCACTTAAATTTGTCTTTCGAATTATTAAACTTTTGAGTAAGGTAAACGTCATAGCACTTAGCGCTTAACGTGTGAAGAAATATTTAATGTGCAAACTTCTTTAACTACTCAATCAAACATCAATCAGTTAACTTAAGTTATAAACTAATTTCCTGTTTGCGTTTTCATGGTGCTAAATCGCTGAATCACGCTTACGTTTGCCCATGCGTTGTAATATTTATAAATAAATGATTAGTTATCATCAAGAGTTTTGCGAGAAAGCCATACTAAAGTCAAAAGGTTTTTTTATGTTAAAGTTTTGATGGCGATCATTTACGCCACAGTGGAAAGCATCGAACATATGATTATAAGTGATTAAAAAAACACGTTACAGGTGACAGACGAATGACAGGTTATATTAATGTCTAAGAAACTCTTCTAAACGCAGAAATCCTGCTCAATATCCAAGAAACTTTTATTACGGGACATGGAATTGCTGCGAAATAAAATAAAATCGGTATTGTAATTCCGTTAAGACTTTAAGATAATAAATAATATTTTGAAAACTGAGGATCCATGAAGAAACTATAACAGTACTCTATTATTATAAATATATTTCTAATTCATAAAACTTAGGAAGTTGAATTTCCTAAATGAATAAAAAATAATTTCGAAATGAGTGTCTCACCCGAGCGACATTTATTACAAGAAGCGCTTTAACCATTACGAAGAAAGATATGTTCATTTTAAATTAGTTTTGTAGGACTGCTCTCAGTCTCTCCTCATAATGTCCCAAAGCAAAGGGTAAATTGTAACTCATTTTAATAGAAATGGATACTAAAGGGCCACAGTTCTCCAAAATATTTACCTGATTTTCCGTTATAAATTAGTATCTATATCCATACACATAATAAAATTTTAACTGATCGCTTTCTATACATGAAGGATAAATAAGAAAAACTAATATTAGGTGTCTTTGTGTCTTTTGTGTTTGTGCGCGCTAATCTCAGAAACGGCTTAACCGATTTTGTTATGGATTTCACTAATATATTGCAGTAAGCAGTACCTAATATTTATATTATGTACGTTTCATTTCAATCCATCCATCAGGAAAAGAATATATAAATTAATATATTTTCAATTCACAGAATGAGACAAAACCAGTTCTAAAATAATGCAGGTGCTATTTTTTAGTGTAAAACGTAGTATTTCTGAAGCAAAGCGAGGGTGGTTGATTACTAGTTATACTTAGTTGAACATCCGAAACAAATAAAAAGAATGTTGATATGAGTATCTCTCCCGAGAGACATTTATCACAAGAGGCGTTTTAACCATCACGAAGGAAGATATGTTCAGTTTAAATTAGTTTTGTAGATGTCAAATTAATAATCATGAGTTAAAGACATTAACAGCACTATTCTCAGTCTCTCACCGTAATGTCTCAAACCGAAGGGTGAATTGTAACTAATTTTTAATAGAAATAGATACATAAGAGCCATTCTTCGAGCGATTCTCCTTGTTTGTATTATAAAGTATCCGTCCTATGTTACAAATACTGCTTTACCCTTTCCCATTACTGCTTAATGAAAAGACATAAACGTTTAGGAATATTGACGAAGAAACATTTGCGAGGCTAGCATACGTGCGGATTATTCATACGTTGAATCGCGACAATTAATTTACCGTTACTGTTGGTCCGCTAAGTGTTAGTTCCCATCACTAGCGCGATAACCGGGCGCTGTCCACGTTCGTAATAAGACATGCCTCTAGGGACGTACCTTAATGGTGCTCTATTTTTGGCCGTATTGGGGCGGCCTAGAATCCTCCCCCCCTCCAGTCCCATGCTGACCGAACAGGGTGTCGTAAGAGGCGACAGAAGTCAGCCAGCTTGGTCACTTCCGTTTCTGCTCCCGTAGCAGACGGACCCCTCCGACATACTCTCGAGTAAGTCATCTCATTTTTCGACTGTATTACTGTGCCGTCGATACCGATCGACCGCGACTTAATTGTTACCTTTTTAGTTCCATTTTGTGTTGGCAATAACTAAGTTTCCGTTTCGCGTTTTGAGTTGGTGGATACCTAACGGTGACAACGAAACCAACTAGCGTTGACCCGGTGTGCTTCTCAGTCCTCTCGGACTTTCGACAAAGCTTTCGACAAAGTTTGGCACGAAGGACTCCTTTTTAAACTCCATTATCTAGGCTTGCCTGATCGCGTTGTTCGATTGGTCGCTTCCTACCTTCAAAACCGCTCCTTTCGTTTTAGATACGAAGGAGTACTTTCTTCCCCACGCCCACTAGCGGCTGGGGTACCTCAGGGCTCGGTATTAGCTCCCATTTTATTTTTAACTTACGTTAACGACATTCCCATTCCGAAAAATGGAGTACAACTATCATTATTCGCAGACGACACCGCGCTATATTATCAATCACGGCAAATAAATCACGTCCTCTCCAAACTCCAACACTCGGTAGACGAGTTAGGGAACTGGTTCTCCAAATGGCGAATCGAAGTTAACGCAGAAAAAAGCACCGCGGTATATTTTCATTTCAAACCCAGACACAGACATGACGAACCCAACATCCGACTGTTAGGCGCACCTGTCCCGTGGAAAGCCACAACTAAATACTTAGGAGTAACACTCGACTCCGCACTAACCTTCAGACCACACGTACGGAAAATCACCAACTCCGCCAGGTACTACATGGGCCAACTCAACCGTCTGTTGGGAAGGCATAGTAAGATGTCCCTCAGGAACAAGCGAACGCTCTATAAGGTTTGCATACGGCCGGTGATGTCATACGCCGCCCCTGTTTTCGCACACGCCGAACCCAATATCCTTCATCCCATCCAAGTCGTCCAGAATATCTTTTGCAGGAGAGCAATCAACGCCCACTGGTGCGTGAGGAACGCCGACCTGCACTTCGATCTTCAGCTTCCGACAATCCAGCAATTCTTCAAAGTTTACAGCACGTCATTCTTTAAATCCTCAGAGGAACATAGTAATCCCCTTATCAGACAGGCAGCGGACTACACCGCTCCTAGTCTTTCAGGCCGCCAAATCCGGCGGCCGAGAATTGCTCTCACCAATCCCCCAGACAAGTTATCTTCTGACTTGGACCGCCGCTTGGTGGCCACAGTCAAGAACTCCAACAATTCCAGTTAGTAGCGTCCCTAAGACGCCGCATAGTCTCACCATCCGACAACACCTTCAGTGTTAATAAGAAGCGGACGCTCCCTCGGGAGTGCCGCTAGCACCCTATCCTTCTCTAAGGATGGGTCGCAACCGATGAAGGCTTAGGGGCCACAGGGCCAAAGCCAACCGGGTGGTGTTTAGTGGGTAACCTACGGGAGTCCCACATAACCAGAGCAGCCGGCTGCCTGGTATGCATAAAGCATTCACCACCCCCCTCCCCCGCTTCCGGAGGGTAGCCCACTTACCATCTCTGGGCGCAAAAAAAAAAAAAAAAAAACAAAATTTATTCTGACTCCATGTGACCCTTAACTAGCGGATAATCAAGACACTTCCAACGAAACATCATTTGTCAAATTACGATATATCAAATTATTATTTAATTCGTCGTGAATTATTACTTTTTCTCTTATTCAGATTATTTATCGAATACGATTATAATTTAAAACCAATGTCTACAAATTTATATGGTTACGTATTCAGGCATAACATTAAAGTATCCACTCTTGCCTACTGCTGAGACTACGAGTAGGTACGTCACTAGCGAAGCACCTATAAATTGAACAATTTATAACGGGCACAACCCTGACTTTTATTGGCGCTTATACCGTTTAATTGCCATCGTACGAATTAAATCGGAATCGCGGTGTCTATTACACGTAATAACGTTACGTTAACATATGTGCGGGCGTTCCATTACAATGTTATTAATTGAGGTAAGAACGTTTTGTTCACGATTCGTTTGGGTTTCTGGGATAAAGTACGTCTATACGTCTTTCGGCGTCCGAAAGTGGTCGATTTATTTGTTTTCGGTCTATCAGTTGAGTGAGCGTGCCCTTTTGTTTACCCAAAAGTGACCAGCGAGTTTTGAGCTCCAGTCTCGGAAATAATGATCGATGACATGGTAAGTAATTAACTCAAGTACTTCAATAAGCTCGATAAAACTGGATAGCCTAATCAATCCAATCCTAATCTTATCGGACTGCGTTTTAAAAGTTACGATATTAACGTGCCGTTTGCGCCACGTCTACTCATAAAATGTTTCTTCAAGCCGTCACCAACGTCAACACCATTCAACATCCGACATCTGTGACGTCAAAACTTTTCGTGAATTTACGAACGACATGTTAAATAACAAGACACAACTCGAAAGCGGAACGTTTCTAACGTCTTTCGATCGAAGTGTTGAAGAGTCAGTTAAAAGTCGAGTCGAGTCGAGGAATATATCCTCGATCGGTGTTGCCATTTATTTGTGCTCGTGACAAATGTTATGTTACATTACTGCGCGAGCAAGATTCGATTCCAAGTTTCATAGAGTCAAGTTAACACTCGATCTTGACGTATCAAACCGAATGAATATTAATTGTTAAAAATGGAAAATAGTAAACTAATTGAAGATAAAATCAACGCCACCCCAGCCAGCATTATTCATAACACCCTGCGAACACACATCGTATCAGTCCGAACAACGTTGCAAAACGCCGACGCACGCTGAACACAGTGCACGCTCGCAGACTTTGCATTAAAAATTACCACCCTATCGATTCCGAAGAGCTGCACCAACCAAGCACTCGGTCGCCGCTGCATAGTTCGTCCACAAACAAAAACAATTCTCTATTTGCGAACGATACATACCCACCTACCGTTTTAACTTTTTTAATTTGGATCTCCGCCTCGGTCGTTCGAGAGTGGAGATGAAAGATTAATGCAAATATTGTATCCGACTCGGGAGTGAATCTTGTTCGCAAACAATTAATTTAAGATTAAAAGTATCGTGCAAAACTATTACAAATAGGTACGCATTATTCAGTTGTTTGATAAGTTATGATTTTGTGACTCGAAAAATTTATCCCAAAATAATATTCTTTGTCGTTATGTAAACTTGTTAAAGCTCATTAACAATTGTTTGATTATCAGTGAATTAAAAAGGATCAAGTGTATAGCATATCATGCAAAGTGAAGGATTCTGTCGGGACGATTACCGACTGGAATTTATTTAGAAATAATGATTTGGTTTTTCATGGTAATACTATAAAAAACTAAATCTAATTTGAGAATAAATCAACCAACGTGTGTAAAAAATACACAAAGAAAGATATACACATTTATGGATCTATAATCGTTACGTTTTCGTTAACGAATACACGGAAGCATCTAAATCGTAATTTCGCGCTCACAAAAAAGGCGTATCTCGATAAAAATCGAGATGGAATCACTTAATTTAAAAGGCGAGAGCATTACTCACTATCAATTAAAGGGATCGTTAAGGGATCTAGTGCTACTATCGATAAGGATTTGTAAAATCTAATTGTGCATTCCTTGTCTTCGAATATTTCATTAAACCGAGTGTACTACTATCTCGAGGGGAGACTGTTCAATTATCTCCAAGTGAGTTGTACAGCCGAGGAAATAATGACGAAACGTTTTAATAGGATGCTTTGTTTCCGGGCTGTACGACAGAGTAAAAAAAATTGCGTATAACCTAACTGGTTAGTGGCATAATTCTGTACCACAGAATAAAAATTAATTGTGTATATCTATAATGATTGGATATTATCATTAAATATATGATTGCCTATTTATTTATTAACGCACCCCTTATAGTTTCGCGAGTATGTCGATCACATATATTTTTTTGTCACCGCTATTTTACTTGGAGACTGTTGGCACTGCATAGATACAGTTTGTAAGATACCTACGTACATTTATTTAAACGACGGTCACATATCTGTTGATAGTGACCCTGCCTGCCGATATATATAAGAAAGTATTTTCTGAATCTGCTGGAAAATTGTATATATATATATATAATTTTCCAGCAGATTCAGAAAATACTTTCTTTTACACAGCATTACTATGACTAATTGCTATTATTCATCCCGACATCGGAAACTTTCACAGTGCCTGCTACGCCACACACTTCGCGGTTTTTTACACGTAAACAAAAAGTTTCCCAAAAAGTTTATTCCTAAAATTTTTTGGTTAAACACATATGTTAAACCAATACACGGTAAAGTGTAGTAATTAATATTACCAATGAGGAATTTACCAAAAGAATTCTCGCATAACATGGCGACATATGTACACTTTCGCATATTAGACATTCTGAAAACTTCGACACGTTAGGTCTTCGTGAAGACTATGTGCGGGTGAACATGTCACGTGACCCAACTCATTAATTATGCCTAATTTAAATTTCTAAGCTCGAAAACTCAACGAAATTTTCTTATAATTGAACTTTATAAACACAAGTTGATATTGATTTCTCCTCAAGCCTTAGCAATGCATTTTGGGGTACATTTCTGTTTGAAGAATTAATGTACCAATACGTAACATAATCATTTATACTAGAACAATCAGGATAATGTACAAATAATTAGATGCATTTTTGCTTTACTCTATTTACTGTTTACACATTCCCACTTTTTCCTTCTAAAGATCAATTTTCGGTTTTTAGTTACGACTGTAATTTATTCATCACAAGGTACACCTCTGCCATTATCGTTAAAAGTAAATAAATAAACGTTGAAACACTCACACCAGCGCACTAGGATTTCTTGTGTTGCGGGTGGCGTGGACACACACAAATATGACATTACAAACACCCATCACCCGAGAACAACCATTTATCTGTCACATAAATGTCTGCCCCGACTGGAAATCGAACCCGGGACCCCTCGCTCGGCAAAGCAGCATCACTATCAACTGAGCTGTGGGGTCGTCAAAAATCAGTATTTTAAATTTAATTAAACTTAATTGAATTTTTTACCGGTTAAATTTACCTGTGCAATCTATACTAATAATAAAATTCTAACTGATCGATTTCGGTACATGAACGATATATGAAAAAACATATTATAAGGGGCTTTCATAAACGCAATAGAACCCAAAACAATAGTAATTAGAATTTTTCTCTGTTTGTCTGTGCGTTTGTTCCCGCTAATCTCAGAAACGGCTTAAACGATTTTGTTCTGATTTTCACTAACGTATTGCAATAAGCATCCTTTAAAACTTAAAGTTTGTTTCATTGCAATCTGTCCATAAATAAAAAAGTTATGAAATATTATATGTATCTGTAATTCACAGAACGAGAAAAACCCAGAAAAATCCAGATGCTATCTTTAAGCGTAACGTAGTTTTTCGGAAGCGAAGCGAGGACATTTGCTAGTAGTGAAATAAAATGAATCATCAAGAGGGCAGTGAATAGGCTTTTATAAGTTAGTGCGTTCAACATCTTACACTCCATGACCACTTACCATCAGGTGAGATTGTTGTCAAGCATTAACTTATGTAAAAAATAATAGCAATGATTGTCTGGAAAAGCTTGTTATGTCATTTGTTGTACTTTTGTTTCATACCCTCATCCTTATCGTTAAATTGTTATTGTATCTGATAAAGTTAATTGTAGTATAATGTACACTATACAAGTAACCGCCCTCGCTTAATTTTGCTATTCATTTTTGCCAAGCGCTTTATGTCTTTCAATTGCTATTATTTTAGGTGTCCGTATATTTTTATAAACAGTAAAGATATTTATTTATTGCAAAAATTACAAATAATATCTAAAATTTCTCTTGGCAAAGACAACATCCACAGACACTCATTTTTAACGCACAACCCAAACATAATTATCTCACCATTATGTTCGGTTTTCTCTCATAATGTGAGGTGTAAGGGTCAGCAGGTCTACAACACTGGCAATGATTATCGGAATTCACGTACTTGTTAGCAACATATATCTTTATATTCGACATATATTCTTTCACTGTGTTTTCCTTCACTTAATCAAGTTAACTTGTTTATACGCACATATATTTAAAAAATCCTGTAGGGTTCAAACCAGAATCCCTTAACCACTAAGCTAGCTATACTTAATAAAGATTTAATAACCCCTAGAACTGCATCAAAACGTATCGCACGTAATTTAAAAAAAAAACAACAAACACAGACAGACTAAAATTTCAACTGTGTAAGCATTTATAGATACAGAATAGATATAAAAAAACTTTTGTTCAAGACGCCTCTAAAGTGTACTGTGAATATAGTGACTTTTTTTTATGTTAATAGCCGACAAACGAGCAGACGAGCCACCTGATGGTAAGTGGTCACCGTCGCCCATGGACATCAGCAACACCAATGGTATCACTGATGCGTTGTCGGCCAGGAAATTAGAAGAAGGTAAAAAAGAAAAACTGGCTCTCAAGCCCCCAGCCGGAACACGACGAGTCGTTTGGCGGCTGACTGATTTAGTGCTAAGCTTGTTACGGTCAACGTTTGAGATAACCGCTCGCCATGTTGTCCACGTGGATAGCAGAAAGCACCTTTATCTAGCCGCTGACTTTAATTAAAATTCACATAAAAATCGCACTGAATCCCAAGTAAAATCTTTTGTTGGACGGTTGTTATCGTGAATAACAAGGGTTGCTGTTATTTTAGTGTTAGAAACTTCGAAATGGAATCGTGATAAAATAACATTTTGTAATTAACTCAAATAGAAATTAACGAGAAGGCAAAATGAACACCGACCATTGAGCCATCTTCGATTCGCGAAACGTAATGTTTATTTACAGATGGTAACTACAAAATTGTTAATTGAATTTATCGGGCGTTTTTTTTTACTTTTATCCAACTTTTAAATATTTCTAGTGAATTAATCTGTCTGTATGAAAGTTTGTATAGTAGTGTTTGTAATTATCGAGTTTAAACAGACTGACATTTTGCTTTAAAACGATGTTTTGAGTGCGTGATAGTTTTAAACGTGAGACAACATGTCTGAAGCGTTACAGCGGGTTATTAAGCAAAAATATATTTTGTCGATAGGTTATACATAATTCGATAATAAGTTTGTCAAAAATTTTACACAACACAATAACCGGAAAGTTTTGGGGTACAGTTCTTTAAAATTGGAATAACATGCTTGGACGTATCTTCTTTAATTGTTTAGTTAATCATAAAAATATTTGACTCAATTAAAATATCGATCAAAATATTGTACGTGTTCGACATATTAACCTTTACAAGGTAGTTAAGTTCAAAGATAAGAAAAACTCAATTATAATTAAAACAAGAAATCATCATTATAATATTTCAAACGGTAAAACTATGTTCATAAAGCACTGTGCTCGGTTGTTATGGATAATCCACGTTAAGACACGCCGATCTGTGGAAGGCTTCGTTGCTCGGCTTTCCTGTTTGATAAGAAAACGTCACTTGTTTTAGCATACGTAATATTTTAATCACGTGTGTAGAGATGCTTTAAAAGATTAACACAATTATAAAAGCATATAAAGCTATAACACACATCAAATTTACTCTCGCATCTTAGTATATTTTATCGATCATTAACCATCATCCATATCAACTTTTCGTATACATAACGAATCCATTTACGGAGCGAAATCTCTAAGTGTTTATTTATTAAAAAAGAAAAGGATAAATCGATGAATGCCTAAAATTAACGCAATAATGTCCTAGATAGCAGGAAAACGCCTAAAAACATAGTAGGCAACTTATCCGCCATCCATATTTCACGGCTCGCGATGAACACGTTTTTACAAAATTATACCGCAAAACTTTCAGTAGCGACAAATATTGATAAATATTCGTCATAAATAAGTGGTTATCCAATAAAAAACAATAGTACCTTTTCTCATTACTTAAACAACAAAACCAAAAGATCTTTTGCTTCTGTCAATACATGCGACCCGATTTTTTTCTGTCCAACGCTGCGTACCTAAAGCTTTTATATCATCTACAAATACACCGAAGAATTTCTTGGATCGCATCCCTATTCAAATAGCGGCCGTTATTAAAATAAAACTGTTGACGTTCGGCCGAATCACGAATAAATATCAATGATATTATGCAAACGATTCGTTTTGTATTCGCGCCGCTGCTCGTGATTGTACTCTGCATTGTCTTAGGCGATGCGCAAACGTTTGTCTAGAAGCAGCTATCGACTACTGACAATTAAGGTATCATCGACATAACAAATGTAATTCTTAACACTAAAAGCTTCAATAACGCAGTGCCATCCAAAATAGAAGAAATGAATGCCCACGTTAACTGGTTCTTTAATTTTGTAACCTTCCACCTCAATTACAACAATAACATTTGATGTCTCTCCGATTTATGCCTGAAATTTTTACAGATAATTTGTATGTCATCCATATTACACGACCCGCTACTGCCTTTGTTACTAGTCGGTAAAGTTTATTACCAGTTCGTAAACAACACATTGGTGGGCCCGCCCATTATTTCCATTGTAAACATAGCGTCATGCCTCAACAACCCACAAATCACAACACAAAAGTAAGATGATACAACATGTTCCATTCGATGTTTATCCCACACCTACCTATTGTTTTGTTTGTCTGTTTTCTTGTGCTCTTATTCTACTCGAACACAAACATTGTGATGTGATCAATATCCAGTGAATTCTACTAAATAGACAGGTATTGCGTGTTGATACCGCAACCAGGCACGGCAAAGATTAACTTGTGACAGTGTCTTAAGTCGGCAACGAAAAGTTTCTACATTTGCGCAAAGCCTAAGGCCGGCTGTAGATAATGGAGTCATCATTAATTTAAATTGATATAAAGCTCATTTCAATGTGCTGTCAAGAAATAGCAATGTGAACGGTTAATATCGTTGTAAAGTGAAACGTGACGTGACATTTCGTCAGCGTGAAATTTGGTGCTCAACGGTTTTAATGATGGGGTCCCTATAAGCTCAAAACACGTATTACATAAATAGGTGTGTTTCGCTTAAGTTTAAATTGTAATATAATTTATTTTACGACTCATTTATAACGTAAATAATTAAATTTTACTTGTATAATTGCATCTAATTATATCCTTTAAACACTTTTTTGACAAGGCGCTTAAACTCATTGTTTCCATATCCATAATTTTCAAGAAAATTCATATGAAAATTCGTAACCATAAAATTTTAAAACTAATCCATATATTTATAGTACAGCACCCTATGCCACATGAGTCCGATTCACACTTGTTCCCTAAGGACTAACTTACGAGATTAGACTTGTTAAAATTAGGTAAAAAAAAAACATAATTTTTAATATTAATATTGGTACCTACCTACATATAAAGTCTTGTAGCTACCTAATTAATGTTTAAGCTAATATTTACTATTTGTTATTCAAATCTTATTGATTTATATTAGGCGACATGATATCGTTATCTGTATAGCTACACAGTCTAAAGACGTTACATCAATATCCAAATAGAATATCGAATTGTTAAATTATACACGCTGAGCGCACTATATTCTTTCGTATTATGTTATCAGATATGAGATCTCTCTCAAAAAGATGCAATGTTCATACAGCTATTATCATTTTCAATTAAACATTTCATACAGGAATAGAATAAAATTTTAAAATAGAAATAAAACCTGTTACCAAATCCACATACGACCAGCTCTGTAGACCTAAACGTTTAAACGTCTATGGGCATGTTAAGACATCACTAATTCTCATGTGACCAGAGCGAATAAAAGGAGTGGAATAAAATGAACTATATAAGATTTTTATAAAACAAAAAAATAATATTTACGGAAACTGCTATTAAAACTTAAAACAAAATGAAAACAAAGTTGAGTCAAAGTTATTTTCCAACACTAAAGTGAGCCGTCAGCTCAAGTCTTCACAGTATCCCGCCGAGAGCGACCAAGTCTGTAAAAAACGAAAACTGTCCTCACAATTGCGGGGATTAAATCTAGAAGAAAGTTCACCTTTTTTAACGTTGTAACCTAATTACTTATCATAATTTAGTTACTAAAAGATAAATATAATATAAATTAACTCGATTATATAAATTTATATTATGTTTAGTACGAAGCATTCCTATTAAATCTTTAAACTTGTAAAATAATGGATGGATGGATGAATATATAAAGGGTTCCAAGTAACGTTTTCAAAATTGTCTAACTTATTTATAATCTTCTGAGAACGATTATTTATTTTTTAACACGGCAGTTGCAATATGATCTACCTAAGTAAGAACATTTTTCTTTATGTTGATTAATTACAGTAAAACACTGTCATTTCAGGGGTACAGTAATAATTTATGTTATATTATGAATATTATGTTAATAGATATTAAAATTTATCAAATATTACACTGTAATGAGTAATCTAGTGCGTTATAAAATATGTAACAAACCTTATTGATTGGCTGCTTTTGTGAGCTATTATATAACAATACATAATTATATTTAGACATAACATCCCAACACGTAACAAAGTGTAGTGCTTACCTACATACTTAGAATATATAAAAGTAATATTATAATAATAGTACATTTTTAAGCTCTATCAACACGCAAGAGTACCCTCGGGACTATGCTGGTTGGTGTAAAGCCAGTCGACCGTCAACGCGAGGGAACAGGCGCCATGGCATCTCCCGTTATTTAGCAAGGTGAACCATGAGCAAAGGTAGCCTTTTGGATCGAAAATGGATGAAGTACCTTACAATCTACAAATTTGAAAAAAAAATATTTGAAAAATAAAACTAAAACAAAGGGCACTTTGTACGTATTATTTTCGGACGTAGTATTTTAATATAGATAGAGTTTGTTATCTTAAATAATATAATTATATAATTTAATATATTTTTTCGGATGTTTTTTTATCTTGACTGTCTGAAGACGTGTACTGCTAAAGCCATTCGACAGATTTAAATGACTCCTATCATATTTTAAACTAAAATTATTGTTTAAAATATAGGTGTATCTTAACCTGGGAAATGGATCTGCTCTCACGGAATTTTCCAAAGCGAAACGTGGGAATTATAGAAATATTTTGTTTCATAATTTTTCGTATATCATATAACACTAATCTTATACAATGACATCAGAGTATGAATAAATTCGATTTTAAAATGTTGACTCATTGGATACATCAATTCTCCTCCACGAATCCACGATGCGACAAAAATAAAATGGGTTCTCCTCTTACGATTACCTTAACGAATTTTCCAATTTTTAAATTCGTCAATTAATTTAAAATACATTTGTATGATTCAACAGTTACAAGTCCTGTTCCCGCGGGTCCGATTCGGACTTCTCCGTTTTTTTAACTACAGTGAGGGTAGAAATGATATAATAATAAACAAGTGGCGACATTTTAATTACATTTTGTACTAGCAGCCCCCGCGAACCGTGTGGCGAGTAATACGGTTGGAGCTACTCATCCCGTTTGGGGCTCGCCGACGCTTGTCGGTAATGATAAAATTAGTGCCGGTGGCGACCGTGGGTTTGTTTTATTTTTAAGTAAACTGTTTTACACGTTGATAAATGTGGACATGCAGTTTGTGCCAAAGTGGCTGGCTTAGAGTTTTTTTTTTTTTAAATAGCTTTTAAACCGAGATTCCTTTAATGTACAAATGATAACCAACTCTTTTATCAGGACATAATTATGATAAATATTCCGGACAATGAGTCTTCGAGTGAAATCGAGTATTGAAACTTATTGGTCCTGCGATTTGATAAATAAGGTGATGTTACTTGCTCATTAGATGTTTAGCAGGGGGCGCCACTTGCGGATAAGATGGATTTAGGCTTCCGGATACATCTCATTTGTCCCTTGCTCATTGTATCCTCGAAGTTATACCAAAAATGTTATTTTTGTTTAGTTTTCTATTGAATGTTATTCCCAGACGTCCCGGCACACCCGTTAACAACTGTCAACACTGCAACGCCACTACCCTACTTACCGAACGGAGGATACCGAGTATGATTCGCTAAAAAGATCAAATTTTTATGGCACAGATAAGTTACATATTAAGTATTTGTTTTGGAATCTTGGTTGGCATTATAAAAATACATACATGTGTTCATATTTTGGTCGTATTGCATCGGCCTAGAATACTCCCCCCAATTCCATGCTGGCAGAACAGCGTGTTGTAAGAGGCGACAGAAGCCTGTCTGCTTGGTGGTTGAGTTTCGCGTAAGGATTATATTTTCCGTATTAAGTCATTAATATTATTATTAGTACTATTATCTTTTCGTGAAGCCTGCCTGGCTAATTCTCAATTCTCGAGTCAGCTGCCAATCGACTTGTCGTGTTCCGGTTCGTGGCTTGAGACTTTCCAGGACTTTCTTTCTTACTTTCTTTTCATTTCCTGGCCGACAACGTATCAGGTGATACCTTTGGCCTTGCTGATGTCCATGGGCGACTGTACCACATGCCATCAGGTGGTTCGTCTGTTCGTTTTTCATTAACATTAAAAAAGTAAACTACTAATCAAATCCAAGTGCATGCATATGAGTGTCTGATCATTTACTTTTTATAGATTTAATCGCCATATAGGAGTCGATTGGAACACACAATTATAAATGACGTAAATGCGTAGTAAAAACATTAAATTTTGTATGAAAATGTTATCCATTTAAACTGAAATAACAACGGTCTCTGTACATAATCGCATGCAGGTAAATTAATATCATCTCACTGTAAAACATCATGTCATACAGCGCAGCACGAGGTCTCATTAAAGTACAATTAATGAGGGATGGAAACAAAAAACCGCAAGCCAGCGCCCTCTGTCTAATGAGTGTAGTCATGCGTTTTATTAAAAGGGTGGCCGGATGCGACGTGCCCTTTATTATTTTTACTCACAACAATGAAATATCATGTCAACATAAATATGAGTATTCTTATTTATGCATTGTTATGTTGTGGAAAGCAGTAAACAT
>PDGT01000011.1:6585703-6681112 GCA_003671415.1 Megathymus violae | reverse complement strand
CCACGTGATCAGTTGGTTGGAAATGGTCATCGTTGTCCACGCATATCTGCAAAATTAAGTATATCGCCGACGCGTTCCCAGCAATAAGAAAGCTATACAAAAATGGGTTACGATTGTTTGCGTGACAGAAATGTTAGTTTTCCCCGTCTTGACTGTATATATGTCATAATGCTCTTATATTTCTATAGTTTTTACAAACAAATTATTACTCAATAATTTTGTCTTGCCTTGTCAATGAAATCATCAACATGCTCATGTCAATTCCTTATATCTTCAAAGTTACAATGCGCATTATGAATGAATTGTTTCTACAAATAATTTTAGAAAAGCAACCTACGCTCTCGTTTCAACAGATCCCTACCACAAGTGGTCCCGGAAGAAGGACCGGCAAGGAACACCCAAGGAGTTTTTGTCTTACTCCCAGTTACAGAAATCATTTGTTATTCACTATATAGCTATATATGAAACATGTCCAAGCAATTTTTATCTATAAATTTTTCCATATTTATATTAATATTATTATACAGGAAGAGTGCGATTTTTGTGAGTTTGTGTATACATATGTAGAGGATAAACTCCGGGACTACGCCACAGATTTGAAAAAAAAAGTTTAAAATTTCAAATATAAATTATTCCCGATGGATATGGACTTTCTGCAGATCCACAAACACAAAAATTTGCACTCTCTCCCTTTATAATATTAGGATAAAATGTTGCGTAATAATTCATTTTTTATTGAGTGTAAAAATATATTTCCTGTGTACATATATGTAACTAACAAATTATTTTCAAGAATGCCATTATAGCCACGGAAGTAAGGTTTTAAATTGAAGACGATTTTACAACAACTGCTAGCAATTGCACGCACTGCAGATTCCAGTGTCGTGGTTTAATCGTTTTATTTAAAGCATTAGTCTACTACTCTTTGATGTTGCATTTAGCTGACGGAATATAATATGATATACTGCTGCTAAAGTGAATCGATAAATTTTGTTGAATTAGATCAGTTTATTATTATATTTGAATGATTTATAATTACATATTTATGTGACTTATTCACGAAACACTTAATACTAGTTATTACAGGTATAAAATATACAGTTTTTGACTTTTAACTTAGTCTGAAGTTATGCAAAATTGTGGCGAAAAAGGGGAAGAAAAAATCATATCCTAGAAATTTTGTTCTCGTCCTCAATCAGATTTCAATAGAAATATGCAAACACAAGTAGACACAGAGGAGCAGGCGAAAGAGAGCGAGAGACAAACTCTACACAGAGTGAAAGCATACTTCTTAATCTTATAAAGAACTTTAACTCTTTTCCGTTTCATAATATTGTAGTTGATTGTACTAATACTTTCCAAGTCGTTTATGATTATAATATACAATATATTGTGTGTCCCTGATTTAATATTTGTGTATGTACATGCCACCCGCAACACAGGGAATCTTATTCCGGCAATGTTAGTATATGAAGGCTTATGTGTTTGTAATACATAATTTATAATAATGTGTCGAGATTAATTGCCTCGTTTAATTTCTCAAAATATTACAATTATTTCCACCTTCTATTAAAAAAAAATCATCTTTCTGCTCGGGCTGGTACCTTACGGAGATCGCCATATTAGAGCAGATCGAAAAGACTTTAATGTACTTACCTTGAAGGTTTAATTAATTTTTTTAACACACTTTATTGTACACCAGAAATTATTATACAGATTCAACATTACAATGTTAAGAATTTTATGTACAAAAGGCGATATTATCGCTAAGGCAAATGCGGCAATGACTAGCGTAATCTGAGTAACGATTCTAGTGCATTAAATAATATCTTAATTCTTTAATCTGGGGAGCCCACGAAAGCGAGGAAGTCGATAATAATACCCAGGTTCCGAACGATGTCAGTAAATTTGATATCGATTCCGTTTAACGTTACGCTTGGCAATCGTTTGTATTCAATTTTACTTATGAGTTTAGTGTTGCCAACTGTAATGAGCTACATTTTATTCGGGTTGACTTTTAAATTAAAAAATTTACACCAATTCGAAATACAAGCTAGATTGTTATTTATTTTACAAGTAGCATTAGACAGTTTTTCCACAGAATATTGTATGTCAATTTGAAGGTCGTTTGCATATAAGTGATAGAGACAAAACAAATGAGTGCATATCAAATTGATAAATACCTAAAATAGGAATGGAGACAGCACTCCACCTTGAGGCACTCCAGCCAATGTACTACTTAAAGTCAAGAAACGGCCTGGCCGTATTGAGGTGGTCTACAATACTCCCCTAATCCCATGCTGGCAGAACAGGGTATCGTAAGAGGCGACAGAAGCCAGCCCGCTTGGTGGTAGAGCTTCGCGTAATGATTATATTATCATTAAGTCATTAAAACTATTACTGGTATTATTATCTCTCCGTAAAGCCTGCCTGGCTAGCTACCACCCTCCTGTTTGAGTCAGCCGCTAAACGACTCGTCCTGTTCCGGCTTGGAGCTTGAGAGCCAGTACCTTTTTTCCAACTTTCTTCTCATTTCCTTTCCGACAACGCATCAGTGATACCTTTGGTCTTGCTGATGTCCAGGGGCGACGGTGACCACTTACTGTCAGGTGGCTCGTCTGCTCATTTATCGGCTATTAATATTAAAAAAGTGAAATAATAAAGGCTGGGTTTACATTAAAAAAATAACATATTACTAGAACGTTACAAATAAATCATTTATTCGCTATATGTATAAAATAAGTCTCCCGAAGCGTTAATACGAATTCATAAATTATTTACATACACCGCAACTACGTGTTACGCATTCAGAAGCGAAGGTACAAAGATACGTATTTTTTAAACTGAATACCTACATTGAAAAGAGAGAGATAGGTAGAAGTCAAAATAGCCTTGTAAGTCTTTAGATTTTCATTATTTTATAAAGCTAAATCCAAATACACCGGTAACCATCAAATCATCAACAGATTATACAACAAACAAAATAAAAACCGAGCAGTACAACAGTTAGAATGACAAGCGACACGATATGATATGTCTCTAAATCCCACCATTTAATTTACATACAACGCATATGCATATGCACGAATAAGGAAAGCGTTCGTAAATAGCATCTTATGTATAAAAACTCGCCGAGTGCGATTTCAAATGTTTATCGAGTTTCGTAACTTGAAAAAATATCATAATTAAAATACTGTGAGTATAATCCACTCGAATGATTTCGTCGTTAATTATTAATTAATAGAATTGAAGTTAAATCAATTTAAATGGAATTTGGTTTGCAATAGCAAAACCTCTTGCTGACTCAAGACTTTGAAATAAGTATTTTGAAGCATTATATTTTTTTGGTCGCCGTCAAGGTTCACTTGGATGAACATAAGAACTGGATTGTAGCATACCTATGAACTGTCAAGGCGACAATGTTACGATACATTTCATGCGTTATTATAAAGTATAAGTAAGCCTCCATATCAGGTACAATCTAATTTCAGTAAGTATTACATTCAGAGCAGAACTAGCAGGTGTGATAATAATACCTTTACATTTTAACCATATAAAAATTCTTATACACATATATACAAGAAAAGCATTAAGAGATATTCATCTTTGTCAATAAAATATTTACATCATTATTTGTTACTTAGTAGACCTATTTGGCAATATTTTCTTATTTTCTATTGTGTATGTTATAAACGTGCAAACGAGCAGACGAGTCATCAGACATTCATAAAACAACGGGCAGCCTAATACACGTATAAGTTTATAATCTTTTATTAATTCGTTTCAAACGATTGCTCATATTAAAACTACGGATCTCTGAAAGCTGATGGTTCACTACATATGTATGTGAAATGGCAGAATGCCAAGCGATGCGTTCAACGGAGCCGGGAGCAGTTTACCTATCATCGAGATTGCGTGTCTGCCGGAATGGAGACCATGTGGAAGACACTGATATAGAAAAAGTGTCAACGGCTAAACCGTTCCGATGTGGAGCTGTAGAGGAAAATACAAAGCACAAGATTTTCGTACCTAAATTGAGATATTTTGGACATCCCCTTACGATTAGTATTAGCTTTTTGGCGTTTCCATTTAATGTTGATATAGTCGTAGAATATTTTTTCTTGCTCAAAGAGCGCAAGAAATTTCTAGTAGACTTTGATAATAAAATCTTTATGTAGATATAAACTGTAACTCATTAACCGTGATAACAACGCTGCCAGCCTACAAGGATAACTTGTTTTTAACTAGCTTTCATATACTGCGGTTAAAACCATTTAAAAATATTTTTAGTTGATTATAAAAGGTAACAATTAGTAAAAAACCTTATCCAAATATACAAGACTTTTGGTCTCCGTTGGTTGTTGGCTTATATCCGGCTCGAAAGACCATATTTGGGTCTGAATCGGCAGATAGTAGTTGCTGATGTACGATGCTAGTGGGAATTGCAGGAAAATAAAAACTAGGAGACGCATTTTATAACAATTTATTGCACTACACGAACGTAGCGAAGAGAGAAAGTGGCCAAACCGAAACAATGCAACTCCATCGGGATTAATTTGGGTTTCCATGGTCAGCGACTTCCAACACACGGGAACTGGCGCGATTGCCTGGTCCGTTGTTCAAGAAGCTGATTGAGCAGGGGAAATTTGCTTGTACTCAAGGATGAATGGAATCCCTTACACTCTTTGGATGTTTGTGCAGGTGCCTGACAAGGTTTCTTCTTTGGGGGGATTAACGGTGACTCATGCATCAGAAGCGAATGACTGTATATGATAGCCAAATTTACGCAGTACAAGTACAAATAAAGATGAACCTATGTATGACATGTCATTTGACAGCTTTATTTCTCGTTCTTCATTATTCAACAATGAAACAAGTTACTGGCAATTGTGTATTTCAAAATTCAACCGGATATCAAAATAATCCGAGTGAATGGAAATTTACCGGACATATTTACCGGATGTAATCATGCAAATGTTTACAGCCCAAAACATGCGGTGAAAGTCAACAGTAGGTATATTAATTTCTGTATTCACAACGAAAGGTTTCGATATTAATATCGCATTATGGTAATGAATATCGATTAGTTCTACTTTGTTTGATGTGTTATGTGATGTTGTTTGGGATTGCATTGCTCTAGACTTAAGAGTTTAATTAATAAGCTAACACCTGGTAGTGTTCAGTAGTAGTATTTGAGGTCTGTCACATACGAATTACTACACTTAAAGACAGATGGTGCGCTTCTTTTATAGACATGGTTGGCTTCAATGTCTTTGACACTGAAGCGATGTTTAAGAAACTGGCAGAAATTTATTAAAATAAATAATAAATGTATATGAATCGATGATACTCTTGGTGTTACTAATATAAATGGACGACGATTGCCACATACCATCGGTGGCTCGTCTCCTCGTTTTCCGACTTGTCGATATAAAAATACAGAATTAGAAAAATATTGATTTGAATAAAATATTTAAACTTCACTTAATTGCAGTTGATGACTTGTATGCCTACTCTAAAATTTCCCACTGTGTGTTAAAAAAGTTTAAATAAATTTCCATTTTTCGCATTTTTTCAACAATGACATCTGTCAATTTAATTTATTGAATTTCATATTTTTGCGGAACTGGACACAGACTTTATTTTTATTTATTATATCCATGAGTACATTTATGTTTGATAACAGTTCCATCTGATGGTGAGTAGTGATGTAACCTTAGAGAAAGAAGAAGAAGAAGAAGAGAGAAGAACACTAGCTTAGTACATCGACTCAAGGAAAAGTATTTAAGTCCCTTGCGGTACGCATAACAAAATGACGAAACAAAGCATGTCGTCTGGAGGAGATTTTCACGACGAATAGATGGATACTTGAGGTGTGTCACATTATTCGATGGTGGCAAGAAAATGGTGGAATTAGGTCACACAGTTCGTAATATAGATCGGGATCTAAAGATTATTTGATTATGAAATCAACCAGTGAAATAGTGTGGCAAAATCTCATAAAATATATTGAAACTTTCTCCTTCAAAACATAATTAAATCTAAGCTTAATTATTTAGGTTCCTTTAAGAGTAAATACAATTGTTTTATTATTTTTAAATACACATAAGCAATGATTTTAAGACACACATAATGTAGCCTAAATCCTTTACTATGTGAACTGATGGATTTTTAATATTTGACAATTTTGTGAATACGATTTATAAATGTGCTCTAGGATCATGTTTGTATATATCCAAATTGTTGTATATCATAGATGACAAATCATAAATTAAGTTTAAAACAGAGCTTTCCCACGCACTGTAATCTGTACCGTGCTTTAGTAATCCAACATCAACAAATAAAAAAAAAACGAAATACAAATTTATATTAAATATTATGTGTCTTTCGATTCTAGGACACGCTGTATATTGTATCCATATTGCTGAAACCCAATGCCGTGCATTAGTTGATTGGTCGGTCGTCGGAAAGCCATCGTCAGGAACGCGCGGCTTTAGGACCGCATTGAAGTGTTTAATTGATGTTATTTATCTCGTGTTTCTGGTTTTAATTATTGTACGAGTTTAATTTATTAAACCACTATCCTCTCATTGTATTATACCAAATAAATAAATAAAAGCTCACACTTACACCGTCACACCTGGACTCCATGTTACGGGTGGAGTGGTTTTATACAAATAAGATATAACCAATAACCAAGACACGATATCAAACAGTTACACACTAGTTGTAATTGTAGTGACTTCGCTTCCCTTCCGAAGAAATGATACTTAACTGTGGGTACCTACTACCTATGTATGCCACACCAAGGTATGGCATATTCCTTCAATGATATATGTCCATATGGCCTTCAAATTTGGCAAACTATACCTAATTTCTAATTCCACCTACCATTGCTCATTATTGTTAATCACAAAAGTTTAATAAGAAAAACTTTGAAACTCTGTAGACACCCACACTTAGCGAACGGAATAACAGCTGTTGGCTCCACACGACGTTATAATCTATTACAACTTAAAACTGCGTCTAAAACTAGATATGACTTAAAAAGAGTTTTTAAACTTTCAAGTTAGTCAAGTTTGAAGTTATTTTTAATTAATTTTTTTTGTATTAGGTCATAATTATGTGTGCGTTCAGGCTTCTTAAAGTTTTTTCAGCCTAAGTTTTTTTTATGTATCTAGTCAACAAACAAGCAGATGAACCACCTAACGGAAAGTGATCACCGTCATCCATGGACATACATCAGTGATAAAAAAGCATCACCGGGGCGCTGTCGCCCGAATAGAAAATTATTGGCTCTCCGACATAGCGACTGAAACACTTAGAAACATTTCACGGTCGATTTTCGGAATGCGGTGGTAGCTAGTTAGGCGAGAAAATACTTTACCACCATACATGTACCTTCATAATACCATGGGTGGTATAGAACCGAGCGACCTTCAACAAGAGGGAACTAGCATCATGGCTTTGTCTGGTGTTGAGCCGGGTACAACATGAGTAGGGGAGGTTAGCTAGGATTCAAGTTTTTGAATAAATTGGAAAATAATTATTCATTGAATTATTTATCAATCAGCTGTACAAACTTCCATGACGACTTGGGGATAAAGACTGTGAGATGATCCATATTCGATGCGCAGACGGAGCAGTCATTAATTTTGGCAATATTGTAAGCTCATTACAAAGGTTATTTTATACTTATTTAATCAGTATTATTCTAAGTAATATAATTATTCTATCGAACTATGTATCTATGCACTTCCATCAGTAAGTTTTTTTATGCGATTTTCACAGCATACATATTGTTTTTGTAACAAGAAGTTGTAACATTTTGAAAAAATGGATGAAACTAGGAGCTAAAGGAGTTTCCAGCCGCAGTTATGAGTAGTTCAGAAAAAGCAGTAGGCTAGAACAATTACTCAGTCTCGGAAGTTTAATTGCGACCTTTCCATCATTGTTTGGAATTGTTCACGATATGCAGCTCTATAACTTGTTTGCCTTCATTGCAAGAAGCTGTAGCAGAAAACTCCAAAAAAAATCCACTAAATACTCAACACCAACTTTTTTCACTTTAAATTAACTGGGTGGGGTTTTTTTCGTTTTCGTGTATTTAAGTATTATGATAACGATATCAATTATCGCCTTTTATCCATTTTTCATCTCAATTGAGGATTCGATTCAAAATTAACTAATTATTCTGCCGATTGGGTAACGTAACAAAATATTCAGCGTGTACCTATTTACTGAAATATTTTCCCTAAATTCATGCAATTTATAACTTTTCCAAATTGAAGCAAATAAAAAAAACTTAACGTTATTGATATCTATCATCTATTAACCCGCCTTGATGTAAAGACCCACTCATATTCCATGGCGACAAGTAGCACGGTTGGATCGCTTATGCTGCCATGCCCCCTCCGCGGCATGTGTTCTCGAACCTCATATGCGAGCTTGGTAATTTAAATTACTATCTTTAGTGGTATAAAATAAAAATAATTAAGAATTTTATACTTAAGGCTTTCAACTTACAACAAAAACTGTTATGTCATACTGTTAAGCATTTTAATTAGTTAATGACATTTGTCATTTTAATTTGTCGGAGATAACTGAATAAGGTGTTATAATAACTGAAAGTTGTATCGAAATCATAGCCCACAGCTCCCGGTTCACTTCCAATGTTTACCAGCAGAGCCTACAGAGGTAAGACGATAAGTTGCAAAATGAAATTTCAATCAATTTTGGCCGTATTGGAACGGCCTAGAATACTTACTCCAATCCCAACCTGGCTGTCATAAGAGGCGCTAGAAGCCAGCCTGCTTGGTGATAAGGTTTCGCGTAAGGATTCATATTATTACAGGTAGTATTAACTTTCCGTGATGCCTGCCTGGCTAGCTACCACCCTCCTGCTTGAGTTAGCCGCGAAACGACTCGTCGTGTTCCGGCTGGGGGCTTGAGAGCCAGTACTTTTTACGACAACGCATCAGTGATACCATTGGTCTTGCTGCTGTACATGGGCGACGGTGACCACTTACCATCAGATGGCTTTTCTGGTCGTTTGTCCGCTATTAACACAAAAAAAATGATAAAATAATTGTTGGTTAAGATTTATGTACTACATTATACATTTAAAGTAATAACCTGTTTTGTGTCCGAATCCCACGGATAAAGTTTTTTTTTTATAAGATAGCATACATTAACCCAATCAAATTCAATACGGTATAAACGGAGTGTAGTAAATAAATAGTTTTAGAGCAATTTGCTAAATAATTTTTAGTGTCCACGTCAAACTTTTGTAGTGTCCACGTCAAACTTTTCCGACATGTTCTGGTTAGCGCGTGAAATCAACTGTCACCGCCACTCGTCATCTCATACCTATTTTAAAGTGTCATTTCTTTTCCTTCATTTCACGGCTGGATGAATTTACAATCCATCCATCAACGTAGGTAACATCGATTCTACCAAGAAACTTGTAGTTTAGAAAAGATGATTATCATGAAAAGCGGAGTAAAATTGACTATAAATTAACAATGTAGTTAAAAATGGTATTCAAAAAAAATATTCGCTACACGTTATCAATACTAATCTATAATTAGTATTATAAAAAGAGAGAGTGCAAATTTAGTGAGTATGTGTATATGCGGAAATAGTCTATTAACAAATTCATATATATATATATATATATGAATTTACTCATATTCGATTCGATATATATATACGAATCGGGACAGGCCGTTGGTTGTAAATAAAAGGATACTTAAGCTCTATAATATACAACGCCTCAGTCTCATTAGAACTGAGAAGTAAGGAGCTGGAATCATCTAAAAATAATTCACAAATTACACGTGCACATCAATGATTTTGTAACTTTAAATGAATGGTTGTCAAATTCTGTTTTCTTGTTCCCACACACGCAAATACTCGGTATTTCTCTACGAGACAGAATGTGAGATGATGAAATCCGTAGACGAACAGGAGTTACCGACATAGCTCACAGAATTAGCCAGCTGAGGTGGCGATGGGCTGACCACATAGTTCGAAGGACCGATCGTCGTTGGTGAAGAAAGATCTTCGAATAACGACCACGTCTTGGCAAAAGAAGCATAGGAAGCCCCGAACAGACGGAGTGACGACCTGAAAAAGACAGCGGGTGCGCACTGGATTCAGAGGGCTCAGGAGCGATCACGGCAACGTAAGTTAGGGGCAGCCTATTTCCAACAATGGACTTCGAAGGGCTGATAGATGGATGGATGGGATGGACATACACAAAAATAAATTCGCCTAATAAATAAACAAATAACAGATATATACATATCGGGTAAAGCGTATTAAATATCCAAGTACAATTGTATTCAATTCGCCCATCACTTTAAGGTGACGAAGTTTGACACCTTCAAGAGTTACAAATAGTGCCACTCAGCGGAAGAGAGAGCGCTTGTAATTTGTCACGAGTGCGCAAAATAATTTAAGCAGTCTACAATTTCATGTCGCGTTCCAAACTTTAAAGCGCGTTGTTAAATTACAAGCTGTCATTCAACTTGTCTTGTGGGTGTGCTGTTATTTTGGTTGAATTTTATGTCAATTTCCCTCTTCATCTTGTTCCTCATTACTGGGGATCTTTATCATTGAGATGGATTATTTTGCTTGTCGATATTAAGCCAATTACGTTATTCAGTCGCCCGTATAGTGTCGTGGATAACGAAGTCGGCCAATGAATCGGATTTCGATATGGAGGCCTCTTATTCTTATCGTTTCCAGTTTTATTCGGAATTTCTCCAAAATATTCAAGATTTCAAATAGTAGAAATATTAAAGCGAGTAGAAAGAAACCTAAATTTTATTCTCATTAATCTGTTGATCCTCCGAGCAGTCTAGCGTATTCGGATATTTCCCCTTTTTGTTGAAATACCATCTGCCAAATACCACTAGGTACTTATTGTTAATCCAATATCGTTAGCTGTTCTGGTTAAACCGCACGTACATTTAGTAATTTATAACATTTAAACATTAAGAAATTAGCATTCCTAGTTAACCATCAATGCTGAGATACTATCGCAATTTAGGAACAACTAATAATAAACACACACTCATACATACATTATCCACCCTGTATTGCGGATGGAATCGACGTAATGTAAATGAGATCTCACAACCAAGGCCCGCAAGCAAACGACTACCTGACACACTCCACCACGATGCTCCAAAGCGGACTGGTCATGAGCTTTTTTTATGTTACTGCTACCTGATGGTAAGAGGTCACCGTCACCCACGGACATCGCTGATAATATCATCCGTACACGAAGTCTTCCCATGAAGCAGGCTGGCTTCTGTCGCCTCTTACGACACCCTTTTCTGCCAGTATGGGATTGACGGGAGTATTCTAAGGCGCTCCAATACGGCCAATTAAAAGCCAAACACAGTCTTGGAATTTTTTATAACTACATAGAACATAGTCACGAATACACTAGGTTAAATGATTGCCATCTAAATGTTTTATAAAAAAATCTGAACGCGTCTCCTAAATCAATCCTAATTAATCATCATTATATTGTAATTTTTTTTTATATTAATAGCCGACAAACGAGGAGACGAGCCACTCGATGGTAAGTGGTCACCGTCGCCCATGGACATCAGAAAGGCCAAAGGTATCACTGATGCGTTGTCGGCCAGGAAATTAGAAGAAGGTTAGAAAGAATGTACTGGCTCTCAAGCGTCCAGCCGGAACACGACGAATCATTTGGCGGCTGACTCAAGCAGGAGGGTGGTATCTAGCCAGGCGGGCATCACGGAAAGATAATAATACCAGTAATAATATTATACAATCCATACGCGAAGCCCTACCACTAAGCAAAATAATAATAACAAAATAATAATTAAACATAGACAAGATAAGCAGCAACATTTCAACCCAGTATTAAGCATAATAACCATGAAATAATTATTAGCGAATCGCTAATTGCAGCTTTTATGATACAACCATACCTAATATTTATTTTTATTTAATCAATTATTTAGTAACTCGCTAACGCCGCTTCTTACTCTTCCCCCGGTAAGTCTTATGAAATGTTATCTGTATAACTTTGTATCACTGTGGTCTGTATAGAATTTTATTATTTATTTTGTAATCGACGGACAAAATACTAAATATAGTTAATTCAACAGCAACCTTTAATACGAAGTTTGATACAAACTTACTGAACCAATATCACCCCCTTGAGTATAAAATTTCAAACACTGTTCTACAAGTCTACATTATGATATATAACCACCTGTTATAATATTTAGCATCCGGCACAGTAACTTCAGCTGGGCAGCAATGAATCAGTATATAACAACAATCAGTTTTATATATGAAAATCATTATTTTAAACAAAGTTAGCACGTAAAAATACTTTACTAAATTAACAGCGAACTTCAGCTTGTCAATCTATTAGCACCTACTGTTATTTCTGTCCCATAATAAGCGTCACTATATCTGTAACAAGTCCCCATACCTTAATGTCATACTATTTTTATTAATTATAGTATATGTGCATGTGGAAATGAAAACTAAGGGCTTCTTATTGGGCCTTAAGAATTCATCGCTTTGTTAATTTAATAGCGGCAAGTTCTATTAGGTAACGGGTACTCACGATACGTTTTATTTGTTGCCAACATTTCGACCCATTTTCGTGGTCACGGCGATGGTCATGTCCCGGGGTCTATAAGGTCGATTGTAGCTGTGGGAGCTATTATATAGGACAAACAAAACGAGTTTTATCCCAACGTATAAAGGAACATATAAGCGCAGTCAAAAATAACGACCCGAAGAAATCCGTAGTTCAACTCAATTTAGGTTCTAACCAACTTATGACTTTAGCCTAAACATACAATATATATATATGTCGGAGATGGTCATTAGTATAGACGTGAAACGAAACTCAGCACGATATCCGAGTGATGGCAGCACCGCCGCGATGACGTCGATACTCGGCTAACATCGTGCTACAACAGAGCCTAACTAGTGGAGTGACGCCGGATGGAGCCACAGTTTACATTCTGCGGTCGAAGTGATCGGTTCCTCCGCACTGGGAACTATTACTAGTTTCGTTTTCCCGGTGTAAAGTGTTTGTTAACAAGTAATTAAAAGTGTTAAATGATTATACGCCCACGCTATGTTCGACAGTGCTGCTGAAACTACTGGCATCGCCGACATATATATAATATCGGGGATAAAGTATATAAGTAAACGTGTTATCACTATTCTAATTTCAATGACATAATTCCAAGACATCTCAGGGTGTTCGAAGTTTCTGCCATACGCCAACTTGCTGTCCTCTTCTTTAGCAACGAAACCGTAATAAAAATTGTTTCAACCTAGTAGCACCACAAGCAAGCATAAGTCTCTGATTGCAGTTGAAGAGGCTAATAGTATAATCTTGCGCAATTCTCCCGGAGGGATTATTTGTTTAAAACATACAAATGTCGATTTTGTGCTACCATGAAATGTATAAACTCATCAAGCTCTCCATTTACCTAGAACTCATCAATAAAAGCCATGCTTGTCGTCATCGTTGGTAGAAATGAAATGACACATTCAGATACCAATATTTTTATATTATTGCTGTTACTTATCTATCAAATTCTATATCTGTGATTGTATTGATTGGACCTATCTAGAAATATGATACAATCAAATTTATTCACTTTGGTTTAAGCACGTGCTAAGTTTAACAGCGAGTTACAACCGCAATTCAAAACATGAGCTTTAACGTATGTAACAAAATAGACCTCTCCAAGACACATGTTCACTAACCGGCTTCGCTGAAATCCGTAGAATTGTTAGAGCGTTAAATTGTCATTACGTAGGTAACAAACTAATTTTATGCACTTAATTAAGGTGCTACATCCGAGTATGCGGTATGTACGGTATATAAGGGGATTAAGTAATTGAAGTACGATAAGACACATGCATTCGGTAACAATATTCGCATATCCTTCGTGTTAGGGTCGGGATAATCAACTTGTAATAGAACGTAGGTCTTTATGCTTCTTCTTATTGTTATACACCGCTTTTATTCTGCTTTTTGTCCTCATATACCTACAGCAAACGCCTTTACGAGTCCCACCTCCCTTACTTTGTGGAACTGTAATCTACTATCAAATTTGAATTGGCTCACAGATATATAGAAAGATTTTTTTGTTGAATCCGATACGTGTCGTGCTCGACCAGACTATATACTGAGCTGCAGATTATATATTATACCTTTTTTATGAAAAAAATTCATTAGGATTATTAATTTTAATGGGAAATTCTGTTCTACATGACTCTACCAGGTGATTCCGATTTGGACTTGTTTCACTATAGACGAGTGACGATGTCGTCACCAGCGTGGTCACGATCTAACAACAGTGAATCGTTCATTTCTTATCAAGCAGAGCAAATTTGATTCAAGGATGGATATGTCACTTGATATAAAATAATCTATAATATTTTCAAGTGATTAATGATCACAACGCTGGGTTGCTCTTATACGAATGAGGGGTGTTATATAAAAATATTTATACACAAACTTTTTCATACATAAACAAAAGTTACTCCTTACTAAATAACCTAAGTTAGTTTCTCGTATTGCTTTGAAAAGTAAAATGCATTTCGAGACGTCGTTCGAGCATTAAATCATTTTGTGGGAGCGTCAAACGGAATCGTGAGGGCATTTCTACCCCCAAACCTTTTGAAGTTTTAATGTGTTTGTAAATCTACTCTTGTTTAGATTTATAGCGTGTTTTTGTAATTTATGTGACATGTATTAATGAATCAAGGAAATCATTAGTCAAAGAATTATATTACATTTGTGATCAATAATATGTACATTATTTACGTTGGTTAAACGTTTTCATGCCCCAAATTACGAATATAATTAATGAAGTAATAAGATACTATACGGATAAAAGATACTATAAGGTTATCCGTGATCATAATAATTATCAGTACAATATAATCATATTATTATTGTATGATTATATGATATGTACCTCCTTCGAAATAAGCGTTGCCGTTTCCTCAAAAATACTGTATGCATGTAACAAATCAAAGTATGTAGCAACGTTTGAGCAAAAACAGCACTCATTTCTTTATAGTTTTTTAGCAAAGGCAAACGAGCGCACGATTCGTCTGATGGTAAGTGACCACGGCTATCACCAATACGTTAATGACCGGCTTGTTCAGGGACCTCATATCATAGCGCTATGGGAACATCGATGTGACAAGTCCGTTCCAGTCTTCCAAAGGAACAAAGGCAAAGGCGAACTTAATGCTCAAGACATCTTCAAATCAGTCAACCTTTGGAACAGCAATACAGGCCGTTAAACATAAAAAAAGGAAAATCAAATCCTACAAGATACGAGTTAACATATTTAACTGAGAGTACTGTAAAGTTACGTACGTAGAGATTTTAATTTGTTTTTGTTAATAGCTGGCAAACGAGCAGACGACGTTATGGTAAGGTGTCATCAGTAATATAAAAAAAACTGAAAGAAAGCGGAGAGTTCGCTTATTATCCATTAAATATATATCTAAAAATTAGGTACTTTTTGACATTTCATGTAATTTTAACATAAAAATTTTAAAAATTGACATCGTCCATAATCAATGGATTTGCAGTCTTAGAAGGTCCTGGTCCATTTTAGGAGCGATGTGATATAGATATTTCACTGAATGTATTTGTGTTCATGTCTACATCTATGTTTCCATTGAATATCTTAGTAATTTTAATAAAAATAAATTTATCGAAGTCCTCAAAACTGTTTTTTTTATTAGAGAAGTCCTATGTGAATATTCATAGTTTGAAGGAACGTTTAATATAACCTGGGTACACATGCTAGTTTCCTTTTTATTATATTGTTTTTAACCAAGAATTTTATGTAAATCTTAAAACACCTTTGTTACAGGAATTGTATTATTAATATAAATAATAATGTTAAATTATAATAGTAATTGGTATTTTTTAAAACTATAGTAAAACTAACAAAGAATGATAAGTATTTAAAGCGTTAAATGACTGAAGTTGAATAAAAATTATACAGACCTTTGAACCGTTCTTGAAATACTTCTTTACAAGATGAATAAAATGAATAAAGTATTTAATCAAGAACTCCGACGAAACTTAGAGTCTAATAACTTGAAGTTGATGATTTACGTTTGACGGATCATAAAACAGCAGACGAAAGGAGTGTTCTTAATTAAAACCTACAGTACTCAAACTTATATAAATTGACCAAATATTAATACTGCAAGAATAAATTTTAATAGTTTGGCTCGTAAGAGATCAAAATTACTTTTGATTTTATCTACAGATAAAACGCAAGTTACGCAAAATTTATGCAAAATTTTATAAAATGTTCCTACTTGTTAAGAATATTCAATGTGGAAAAAGTAATAATTAACAACTTGTAATGGCGCTTGGACAAGATTTTATAAACAAAAAAGTAACAAATCCTAAGAAAGAAAAACACAAACACGACATAAATAATAACACAGATGGTATATCACATATTTAAATCGCTGGAAAAGAGCGATTTTACAAGCCTCAAGTGGAATTTATTGATGTAAACACGATGTAGCAATATATTTCAGTTTGTTTACATTTCCACGTGACCATAAATTCCATTCATCCGCTTCTAACTACGACCGAGTAATATTAAATTTACAATTTCATCCACAATTCATTGTATAATAGGAAGAGGACGAGACTTACCGTTCAAAATCCGCAAGCCGGCCATAGTTGAATTAAGAGTTATGTGTCACATTTTAATCAAATTCCGAACGACGTGAAATATCGCAAATGGCCCGTGCACAGAACAGGCAAGAAACTTACGATAAAATATTTGTTTCAAATTGGAACCATTAAACATTAACACATCACGGTTTCGCGTGACACGAAGTCGCAAGCGAGAGGCGAGCGTCACACGACCCGCTACGCCGACTGCCCCGGCGTGACTGAACCGTGCCCCCGCCCGCCCTTAGAGGGCTTTTCTTTGTTTCGCATCCCCTTCGTTCGTCGTGTCGAACAAATTCTGATCTTATTCGCCGAAATCTTGTGTTCGACCGTTGACTCAAAGGTTTAGAATGATAATTGGGCGAATCGTGTTCGAATTAGGGACAATTTTCGCTTTTTATGTATTCTATGGCGCCTTTATTAAAACTTACAAATGAAAGTGAAATCAAAGCGACTACATTAAATTATATTATTTATATTTAGTACTAGCGGCCCGTCCCGACTTCGGGTTCAATCATTAATTAGTACACACATACTCCGGAAATCCATCGGGAATAATGTAGCTTTTAAATGGTAAGAGAATTTTTGAAATAGGTGTCGTGGTTCAGGAGATATATTACCTTCCGCATATACACAAACTATCAAAATTCGCGGTCTCTCCTTATAATGTTAGTAAAGATAATATAGATATAAATGCGGTGCGGTGTAATATATGAGTTTAAATAGAATCATTAGATATAATAATCATATACATATATCCGAATCAATAATCATTATCCGTTTTACGTATGTCAAAGAGCCTCCTTTAAGTGATATTTATTGACACATAGAAATTACATTAAATCTAGATCCTCTAATGACATTAAACTCTTTAATAACAAGCAAACTGTTCAGGTCTATCTTCGCTGCTCGCGGTTTAGCGTACCGAGTATCGGCCGAACTAATTATGTTAGGCTCTTCCTGTTTTGGTTGTATATTATTATCTTCTAATTTAAAGTGGGCGGTAGTTCCGTATAGTGGTAAAGTTACTTATTTGCGTAGTTAGCTATCTCCCTCTTTCTAAAATCAGCCGTCAAATGTTTTTTGACGTTTTAGTTTCAATAGGTTAACCACTTTCTTATTTTCTTACGTTACTTCTTAGCCACATATCTGTTGAACTCCCGGTATAACGGATATCAATGTCCTACGATGACAAGTCAAAATCGTTACGCACAAAAGTCGATTCTTGTCTGAGATCGTGTGAAATAACTCCGCTCTGAATGATTTAAGCTGTAAGTTTATCAGAGTATAATGTGAGCTCTATAGAATTTATATCTAGTCCTAAGTATATCTCTGGGATCACCTGCTGAGATTCGTAGCGCAGTTTACAAATCATTATAAATATGAAGTTATGAATTCAAGTGAATATCTGCGCGTAACAGTTTACTATTTACCACGATGAACCGAGTTTAATTACGCGAAAAGCATGTGTTAATTAGCTTCACCGCAGACGAAGTTTTGAATATTAATTATCTAACACAGCTTTGACTATAAAATTACAGTAGTATTGTGACTTCGCTTGTAATTTAGTTTTAGAGAGAATACATGTGAAAATTTTAACTATATGTAAAGCTTAGTCAAATCCACAGTTTAAAAACTTAAGAAACAACAAATGGTCAATTAAATAAAGTTTATAGTAAATTAACGGACACTCACTCACACCCCGCACTACAATTCTTTGTGTTGCGTGTGGCATGGACGTACAAAAATACACAGAACATGGGAATAAATAAACGAGTTTGCTTTACAACACAAAATTTAACTGTCGATAACAAAATTCTTTTGCTAAATGAACCGTACATTTATAAATATTTATACATTAGGTTTTCCACATTGAATGTTATATTAAATGGATGTACAATCTAAAAACTTCAAAATCTAGTCCTAAGTATATCTCTGGGATCATCTGCTGAGATTCATAGCACAAGTTACAAATCATTGCGAAGAATTCCCCCATCGCCGTTTCTCCATCGAACAACTCGACGTACGGCGGGTATCCATCCTTACGTAGTGAACGTACCACCTATACGGACGGCGCGTTTTGCGTCAAGACCAGAATAACTTACCCCCGTCGGTGTTCCCGCTTTCTTACAATATGGGAGTCTTCAAGAGGAGAGTGAATAGGCTCCTATAAGTTAGTGCGTTCAACATCTTAGACTTCATCACCACTTTCCATCAGGTGGGATTGTTGTCATGCATCAAATTATTCTATGTAAATAAAAAAGAAACTTGTTACTTTCCGCCTTACATTAATAAAAATGGATTTTGATCAACAGACGGACCAAGCTCCTGCCAAAGCTATCTTTGTTTACCTGAACTTACAAATGTTTGTGAAGAGCAAAGAAGATGTGCAAAGAGAAGATGCTAATGATAAGACACAGTTATAAAATAACTTCTAATATTGTCAAGAACACTGGTAATATCTACATTGGTAGCAGGTGTAATTATAAGGGCTGTTGGTTTGCGCTCTGTATGAAAATTGCAGCGGCTGTCATCCTTTTGTTCGTCGTAGTTCGTCTACTTGAAAAGGTAAATTACGAGAACTACAAGTGTTTGAAACTATATAAAACACTTTTTCTTCACAAAAAAAAAACGATAAATATAGTGCAAGTACATTGGTACGTGTGGAATAATTCTGGAAATATTGCTCTATTAACTATGCAGTCAAAGACTACCTAACTATCTTATAATAATCATCAGGTAGATCTAGATTATCATGCGTAATCCTTGTTTTGTACTTCAGTGCTTTAAGAGATACCTGTTTTTATAAGAGAAGCCTTGTAATGCTGTAGTTTCCATCAAGAGAATTCATCTCAGAGTAGGGTCATGGTAAGCCAGGCTACGCCTCTATGGCTGCAAAGGATATTATCCATTTCTGAGCTCATGCCAACCTCTCCTGCTGAATACTCCTTTTGAAAAACGGACGAGGTTAAGGCGAACAGAGACTCCTAATGGAAGTTTCTAGGCTTAACAAGAAACAGTTTAAGCCTAACGATAGTCATATGACGTTAGGTTCTTTACCCGAAGCACGCTTTCACCCACAGTATGTTCTATAATCGAACGTGAAAACTTTTTACAAGTTTCATTTGCAGTTTTGGAGAACCAGTACGAATGGGTCTCCTGCTTCCATCTTAGTCGGCAGTGCGTCGGTGTTGCGTTTAGCATTATAGAAATCAGGTAGCTTTTAGCTTGTATGTCGTCCACTTACTTAAAAAAAAGAAAATAATTAAGGTCATAAGTTTAGTCCATCATCACACCGGACACACACCATGTCACTCACCTTTGAGAATGCAGATCGTTGAAATATGTAGATTTTCTTACGACATCTTTCTTCATAAATCAAGTGGAGATTGTTGAAATAATAAAAAACGTACCTAAGTAGAAGATAAAAACCATTGTTGCATTTATAACTGGTTTCGCAATGTGACCTAAAAACTGTGTATCTGACCTAAACCAACCAAGCAGCTTATTTCTACGATAGACACAAAAAAACCATATGCAGCGAATTCAACAACAAACACTTTACTTTTATCGTCGAAAGAATTGCACTTCAAACACTTACATACGTAGATTAGGACAGTGTCAATATGCCCCGACGCTCTACGGTTAAGCACGATTGTACCCACGGGAATAATTCGGTCAAGGTAGCCTTTAGACTACTACAAACATTTTATATTGGATTATCGAATTAGAATCGTGCTTTGAACATTTCATTTGGACGAATTTTCATTTCAGCGAAACTTGTGCCCAACAAATGCTGTATTATTATAGCGGTATGGAACGGCGTAAATTTTACATGGTACTTCACTGTTCATGTGTCATTATAAAGGACTGTACAGTCGCTGAGGGTCTTGTCATAATCATGATCTGTATAAGTTACTGGGTTAAATAAAATCTATACCTACGAAAGATAACATGGTAACAGAGCCGAATCTGTGGATTAATCTTTTTTGGAAAATTTTAATGTAGGTGGGTTTAGTGTTGATATAGAGGTCAAAACATATTATTTTGGATTTTCTATCGTCTGTCTGTCTATCTGTTTGACCAAGTATTGTGCCAAAGTCACTTAACAGATTCGGTAGATGCTTGCCATGGTAATAATTCATATTACGGGACATAAATACTTTTTATTATGGGAAATGGACCTTTCCACGCGGAAAACGAAATAAAAGTTAATATGGACATTACATTAAAAGGGCAGTAAATAAAATGTTGAGTACTTGACTGCACCTATTAGGAAAAATTTATCCGTCTCTAATATGTAGATCTAAAGAAACCTATTCCTAAAATAATGCGGGTAGCTATTTGTAACGTAATACGTAAGTTTCCTGAAGCAATGCCGGACCTGGTTACTATTACCTGGTTACTGGTATTAATACAAAAACTTAAAATCATAAGTAACCTTAAGTAGAATACAAATCAATAAATATATACAAGTACAATGTAACCAACGTCATGAAATAAAACGAAAATCTATAGTCGGTTGCCCATATTAAGCTAACCGAAATGACATGACATCTAAAATTGAACGCAGTCGAATAAATCCATGCGTCAGCTTTCTGTCAAATTTGAAAGGTCATCTCACTTCAACCACAAACAAGAACAAAGAATTATTTTAAGGGGCAATCTTCTTACCTAGTTCTTTGGAAGAGAAACTCGACTGTATTGCATTTTCAATATTCTGTGGTCTGTTTATATTTTAAGAAGAGTCTCTGGACCCAATGTCCCCTTTTTATTGAAACAAGCATACGGCCGCGTTTGGTGTTACTGCCGTCTTAAATACATGTTAGACACGACGTCAAAGGTCTCATCGCCATGCGAAGGCCGCAAGCCTGTCGTAGGTGTAACTACGTTCTTTTCTGTTGGAACTACATACAACAATAACATGTTTAGGTCACAATAACATGTTTACATCACCCCGCGAAAGTTCATTATAAATCAGGTGCAATTTTCATTTCGTTAAAATAAAACAGTTGTTGGATGTATATGCGGTTTGATTGTGGATATCAGTATAAGATTTATCTGTACCAAAAATCAATGTTACGAGCATGTATGTTCGTCTTAAAACTTAAAATCTCTCTCTCTGTAAGTACTATTTCAATTCATTACACTTTCTTAGCTCTGGCCGTGATGATGCAAGGGTATGTACTGTTCGCGAACATAATGATAATGTTTCCCGAGCATACGAGATATTCTTGCTGATTATAACACGTTAGTTTTACAGTAGCTTTTAATGGGATAACTTTTCGCGTTTCGACATTTTTCAAAACTGAAATTAGGCAAAAGGAGAGAAAGAATTCGATAGAATAGAAAATATTTTGCGAACTGGTAGATCAGTGATACAGTGTCATTTGAAATTATAACTGTTCAATAAAGTTAATAAAATCGGCAAATGTTGCTACACGAGACTAAAAAGGCGCGCACTCAGCATTAGTGGAGGCGGTCCGAGCTCCAATAGCTAGTGTGTATCCTATATTGCTGCGCAGACTGACGTTACGTTGCGACCACAATTTATATTGCTTTTGGTGACTTAAAAACAAACAGTACTATCAAGTAAATATAGATAATAAATATAAAATATTTTACGCACTCTATTCTAAGCCAGATTTCAATAAGCTTATTAAATGAAGCTGCATGTGTGGTTAATTACACTTATGTAAAAAGACTATGTTATCGCTAGTCAGCGATTTGTTCCAGATTACCTTTGGAAACGTAACGGCAAGGGAGATACTAATAAAAAGATTAAAGTTGACGAAAAGACGTTAAAATACAATTTAGACAAACGAAATATATGATATTATGTTACTTATTTCTTTGTAAATATATTAATTCCTTAAAACAGAAGTTACATGGACGATCTTAAAGCCTAATAGCATTATCTCCCCGTTGACCCTGGTTGACGGTGAAAATGTGAGGTAAGTGCTGAAACACAGACCGAGTGGTGCGAGGTTACGGGGTGGGATAACAATATTTGGTTATAATAAACGTTCCTACACTCACATCTAATATACTGTCGGTAACTGTTTAAAAATAACAACCGGAAGTGACTGCTCATCGTGTCTTCCGAAACACGGAAGTGTGCAAGAAATCACTGCTTCATTATTTCACAAAAAGTTAAAGCGTCCTACTTAGGCCGTTAATTAAGACATTAAGTGTCAACTTCTTTTAAATAAATTGGAATTTATGCCTGGATTGAAGCCAGAAAGTGTAAAGAATTTAAACTTGTTAAATACTGCAGCAGTTGTAAATCACAGGAGGCATCTTGGCATAAAGTTTGTAATTAATCTATGCGGCTATAATCGTAACAGTGATACTAATAATATTCATATGCTCTTCCATTTATATCCAGTGATAGCCTATTATTTAGTGAACGTAGATCTCTGTACGTAGGATCTGGATTGGTATTCTACATGCGCCTCGACTTTGTTTGTAGTCTGCATATTACATATAAAAGTCAAATCATTTATAATACTTATAACCTGATTCGATGAAGAAAAATCGTATTGAAACTTCATATATTCATGTAACTTGAATTGAGCAAAAACTAGGATAAGATTTTTGGATAGAGTAGACATTTATGAGATATGCAAATGTTTGTTCTCCTGTCGTAGTTATTTTTTTTGTGTGTCCCAAGTCATGAGACGTCGCCCATTTATTTATTTTACGTAAGAGTTCTGCATGATGGTCTCAAACTTACATAAAGCCTTACAACATACACTATGCAATAGTGATGGGTTATGCCAATAACAGAAAATATGAGCTAAATGAAGTGTAAACCAATAATCACATATTTTAATGGTAATTATGACATAACCAAGTGGAAAGCAACAGAAGGGTAATACAGTATTTTAGCAGTTACAATAACAGTAAATCGTTCATCTTTCTAGTCCAAGTAAACAATGAACAACGTACAATTAACCGATTGCAATGGCACAAAGTAAACATACTCTGTATCACAGAGAAACACCTTTGTAGTGCCGCGTCACGGAATAAATAATCCTTAACTTTCAATTTCATGTGGTGTGTTGGTTCAATGAAGCATGAAGACTTACAGGTAACTCTAGAAGGGGCACATAGGATATTTTATTAGTAAGGCATTGGTTCGAATAAGTAATGGTAAAATTTCCATATGCCCAGAAAGACAACCGTCTTTAGTGGTAAAAACCCTATAGAATCCGGTAGTTAATTCATCAAGACCGGGAACCTTTGGAAAATTCCTAGGTAGCAAACAAAATGCACCTTTTTTCGCACAACACGATCACACTGAACATGACTAGACTCGACGGCATTGTTTAACAATATCACCGACCCATATAAACGTAACAACTCTTTGGAACGTATTTGAGACGCGTTTGAGATAAAAACTGAGATTTTCACCAAATGGAACCAGAAAACAAAAATAAGCACAACTTCCGCCGTTGGCAATGTTTCAACGTACATCACCCAGTCGCAGTATACCACGGCAGCTGCTATAAATCCCAGCCGTCCACCGTTGCGGTGCGACGCGTCAATGAATAACGCACGGCGCGCAGCGCAAACTACGCCAGTGACACAGCTACTGCTCTAAGTAAACACGTTGCTTCTCGATTTTATTTGCGCTTTTCGCGTTGTTTGACTAATTGAAAAGGAGCGTGTAGACACGTTAAAGATTCGGAATTACGTATGCAATAAATTTTATGACAAATAAATGCTTAGATTTTTCTTTTACCTATTTCTTATTAATATAAACCATTGGATTATACGTTTTTTCTAGTTTTTTTTTAGTATATATACGTATATATATACGTTTTTTTTAGTTTTTTGCTTTGGTACCGTAAATCCAATCACAAAACGATAAATCCCATCACACCCACCTTTATAACTTTCCTCTCATGTCTGTCTACCACACCCAATATCATCCGAATATATTGTATAGAAAAAGTGGTAATTTGGTACTAGTATCCTTTGATCCTTAATGGAACACATGAAACATGAATTTTGCCGTGAAACAAATTGCTTGAATCAACCTTGTCCTCAATAATGAGTATCGTTAACAAACAGTACCATCATCATCACACGGCATAACTGTTTTATTAGTTGGTTCAAGTGTTATTTTAGAATCAAAGTATTAAAGCATGTTGTTTATTATGGCTAAATGCGTATTGACACATCTTCATACATCGTATAGAATATTATTCATAATAATTAGGTATACCGAAGCAAAAGGAGTATATTATTTTCTAAAATTTTGAATATATGCGGGATTCTAAACCAGCTCCATCTAATGAAAGATCAAATTTCATAGATGGTTAGCGGCTTGGACTTTGTTCGAGTAGGCACTTTTCTAATGATTTGACCTATCTGTTGCAACTTTAGCCGTATATTTCTAGGAACATCACCCAGAACCTTTGTTCATCTGTGGGCTTAACCGTTGCGAATTCGGTTGTAGGTAAATACCGAGCATAGCAATGTCCAAAGTACGCAGAATGCCTTTAAGCCTTCGCATGCAGCCGACAGATACGGAGCACATTTTGTTACGTACGTTATTTCGTACCTACACATCAGAGGCACTCGTGAACTAGGCAGCTAGTTATTCATTCTAATTTCAATTCTACGTCATCCACCGTGTCGAATACAGCGGGGGCGATCTGGGGATGAATGGACGACTGATGCGGGAGAAAATAGCACTTCTGTTATATGCTTCTGATCCTCGGGTTGGCCACTACCCTAATCCGTACTGGAGCAGCGTCACGAAGGACGCTCTAGGAACCTTGAAAAACATGAGAAACTTAATTGGTCAAGCCAATACACCAACGCTGTTTTTAATTGGGGTATTGAAATAATTATTATTGTTTCTTAAATTAGTATTAATTTACTTTGCAACAATCGGCTAGCACAATGTATGATGATATACACTTCTGTACATGCTTAGAACCTCCCTCCCTCCCACAAAGGAAACACGGAGCGAAACACGTGTTAGTGACGGTATGAGTGTTGGTATATACTGTTAATTATCATAAATGCATGTTTTCCTTTGTGGGAGGGAGGGAGGTTCTGTGCATATATAGAAGTATATACCATCATACATTGTGCTTGCGGATTGTTTCAAAGTAAATTAATATTATTTTAATAACAATGAATTTCCGCAAAGTAACGCCTGATTCTATCAACAAATTTATTGTTTCGATGACAATAATTATTAATGTGAATCATACCTAATGTTAAAATATAAACCTTGAAAAATCAAATCATAATGAAATAAGTTAGACGGTTACATTTAGGGCCAGATCACAACAACAATTTCAAGACATACGCAATCGTACGAGAAAACTATAAGCATATTTTGATAAGACATGGACTATACTACACGTGTCCTACTTCTGGTTGTGTTAAGAGCTTTTTTTTTATGTCTTGGGCATGCAAACGAGCAGACGGGTCACCTGATGGTAAGTGTTCACCGCCGCCCATGGACACTAGCTACACCAGGAGCGTCACCAATGCGTTGCTGGCCGCGAAGGAAATTATAGACCCGCTTCTTGAAGGATCCCATGTCATAGCTTGGAGGAAACACTGATGCAGGAAGTTCGTTCCACAGTTTACACGTGCGTGGTAGAAAGCTACGTGAGAACCGAACTGTGGATGAATACCAGGTATCTAGGTGGTGTTGATGGAACCTGGTACTCCGTGATGTGCGGTGATTAAAATTAACCGCAGGGATTAAACCAAACGGTTCTTCAGAACATTCCCCATTACACAGACGGTAGAATACACACAGAGAGCTTACGTCTCTCCTCAACTCAAGCAACTCTTGACCATCTGTAAACTTGGGATCGTCGACAAGACGAACGGCTCGCCGTTGAATGCGGTTGAACGGATCCACTTGGCCAGCTGGGGCTCCAGCCCATAGGTGGGGGCAGTATTCCATGTGCGGTCGAATTTGCGCTTTATAAAGCATAAGCCTGTGCTTAGGCATGAAGTACTGCTTAGCTCTGTTGAGCACTCCCAATTTCCTTGCAACTAGTTTGGCCTTACTAACCAAGTGGTCCCGAAACTGCACTTCATTCGACATGTCAACACCAAGGATCCCAAAACTTTTAGAGACATTAAAAGGAATGTTCTGAATGGAACTGTGGTGCTATGACGAATGGGTTTTTTTAGCGGTTAACGCGCAAACTTGTGTCTTCTCGAGGTTGGAATGGATTAAATTAAGTCTACCCCATTCCGAGACCCGCTCCAGAGATGTCTCGACTTCAGACACAAGTTTTTTCCTCTTCTCCTCAATTTGCACCCGAGAAAGATTTGCCCGGCCTGTGTAACGAGCATCACCCGTATTGTCATCAGCATAGCAATGGATATCCTCGATGTCGAGCATATCATTGATATGCATGATGAACAGTGTAGGTGAAAGCATAGAGCCTTGTGGGACGCTAGCATTTATAGGCTTCGTGTCCGAGCATGTTCCATCAACGACCTTGATGCTCCGCTCCGATAAAAAACTAGCAATCCATTTGCACAATTTCTCGGGTACTCCGTAGAAAGGCAGCTTAGACAGTAATGCCTTGTGCCACACCCTATCAAAGGCCTTTACAACATCCAAACTTACACCCAATGCTTCTCCCTTTCCCGATTGCTTCCGATCGGCAATGAGTAAGGTATACTAAAAGGTCGCCAGCCGATCTGCCATGGCGGAAACTAATCTAACTAATCAGCTGGCGATCCTGTAGATACCGGAGCAGTTAGGTATTTATTATTTGCTCCATTATTTTGGAAAGCAGAGAGGTTATAGCTATTGGTCTGTAATTGGATGGATTTGACCTGTCTCCTTTTTTAGGAATAGGGTGGACCAAAGCTACCTTCCATGAAGACGCCACGATGCCGGCAGAATAGAAGAGTTGGAATAGGTGCGTTAAAACCGGGGTCAATTCCGGAGCGCACGTTTTCAGCACAATAGCAGGTACACCATCTGGCCCATTCGACTTGCTGATGTCGAGGGAAAAAAGAGGTTGACGCACAGCATTCTGCGTGAAATGCACGTCTGGCATCAGCTCACCACAATGCGGGATGGTAGGCGGTATGTTACCTACGTCATCAATAGTCGAATTCGACGTAAAGTGTGTGCCCAGTATTTCGACTTTTGCGGTGTGGGCCAGGGTATTATCTGCTCTGCCCAAAGGAGGAACGGACGATGCACAGAAATTGCCTTGAATGGCTTTGGCTAGAGACCAAAACGCTCGGCTACCACACGGATAACTCAGCAGTCTCTTGCCTGTTCTGTGTATGTGCCGGAACTTTGCCGTGGTGATTTGCTTCTTTGTTGACCACGAGGCAGCATTAAATTTCTTTTTCAGCTGACTCACAACGGTGCCTCCAAGCTTACGCGCCTCTACCCAATCCTGATAAGCAGATCGTTTCAGGTTTATTGTTTTAAAGCAGTTTCTGTCAAACCAGGCTTGGGTTTTACCACCAACGGAAACCACAGAGTTTGGAATGTAATATTCCATGCCCTGGAGCACCACAATCAAGATAAATAGAAAATAAATTACTAGATGCATTCATTACCGCTTTTATTTCACTATATAAGGGACTGCATCCACCCTTGAGCCCAAGCCAAACTCTTCCGCTCGTGGTGCACCATACTAAACAACCGAAGAGGCAATGGTGAACGGTCCCTCTTATTGGAGGTAGTTGAGCTCTATATCATCCAGATTAGCCCTTACTTTCTTATCATTATTATTATTATTATATACTTGTGAACTTATGGTTACGTCCTCGAGTCACACGTCCTGGAGTGGACACGACTCAGTAAGTAGAAGACATGTAATACGATAGCATATGGTGTATACTCGTAATAAATAGACAATTGTACAGATTATGTAGTGTGAACACTCGTGGTGTAATGTAGACGGCTCCGAACTATTCGGTGTGTCATTGTTCAGCACGCTCGTTCATCGAGTGTAACAGGCTTGGTTTAATTAAGCCTCCAGTCAGCGGTTCTCAACGTACCTTGTCTGGAGCATTTCAATCTACTATTAGTTTAATATGTGAAAAATCACTAATAAACTATAGAGGAATGTATCATGATTTTGTATGAGAAAATAGACGAGATATAGTATATACTTTTGAAGGCTTTGTCCAGTTGTTGATTTATCTGTTTGTCTGAATATCATATACAATGCAGTCTTCATAGATCATGTTCATTAATTAGCAGGGTAATTAATGATTTCTATCCAACTTATTACGTAGGATTTGGTATGATACTTCTTGCTTTCACTAACAATATTAACTCACTATAGACGATGATTATTTTTATGTGTTCAGAAATTCCTGATATCTGTTATTCAATTGATATTATCTTATAATTTAATAAAAAGCAAATGTTAATTAGTTTTTTTTTTTATGTTAAGCCGCTATTTTTATCAAAATTGTAATGAATCACATATATTTAAGGAGTGTATTTCCATAAAAAGTTGCACAAAACTCACGTTACCTCTGAAAATGATTTCTTGTTCTGAAATCATACTTTGAGATCTGTTGCTCTCGATTAACACCTATGCCTTAATACGATCAAGTTCTATTGACCGGTTCTGTCCAGTTTCACGGTAGCTGGATATCCGGTTTATAACAGAGAGAACCGGGTGTGTGGCGTGTTACGTATTTTGACACAAAGGTTCTAGTATGTGCAATACTATACATTATGTGTTGAATCGATGTTACATAATAATATACATAATATAGGTAAGTGAATTTTGGTAAATTGGAAATCTTAAGGTCTCAGACAACGTGTTTACCCTACAGAAGAAACTCCTTTAGTTAGTGGACTGTCTAGTTCGGGATATTCTAATCGCTTTTAAATGCTATTCCAAGATTTTTATTGATCACAAGATATGCTTTGATCTATGCCAGCTCATTTTAAATAGGTAGCTCCAAAAACTCTACAAATCTCCACAAACAATTGTTTAACAACTGTTTTACTGTTGCGACTTCGATATATTCTGGTCGTAGAAATGTCAAAGATTGTTCATATAATATTTATCTCATAACTGAGTAGCTATGCCAGTAACTGATGTTCGTCAACTAATGAAATGTTTGATCGATCTTCAAAATAAAAAATATGAAATGTATAATATAATTGTTCGTAAGTATTATAAATTGCAAAAATGTGTACATTTTATTAAATGCGAATTTCATATGCGAATAACCGTTCTCATCAATTATGCAATAAATAATACATCGCAAACTTCAAACACGGATTATCAGTATAGGCAATTAACATGCATATCCGATTTGATTTCAAATTTATCATAATTATGATTATAACAGCTTTCATTTTACCCAAAGCTGGAAATAAATATTGTTATGAATGAGAATGAGAAATCCCATGTATATAGGTTTCTTGACAAGTATTTCCTTCAACGTTCACTTCTATGACTTAAACTTAGAACATTAAAAAAATTGGGTTGCGTACAGGATTTTTGGAGGAGACAAAGACTTTTCTCTGCCACGGGCCACATCTAGAGCTCTTTCGAGGCGTCTTTAATATCCAGCGCATAGCCGCGGCAGTCAAGACCAAGGTGAAATAATATGCTAAATATGAGACGACGTAGGAAGCTTCTTACCCCTAGTGATGTAAAATCTTACTTTAGATAATCTACCACAGAACAGTTGATCTCTTTCATCTGTTCCGTGAACTTTATAGTATAATGCAACAGCAATTCTGTGGCATCCTTCTAAGCCGGTGAGGATAGACGACCACAGGGTTTAAGTGTATAGTTATATAAAAGAAGGTAGAACCGTTTCACAACGATATACAACAAAAAACAAACTGAACTCAATTTTCACTGTTTAATGTCTTTCTTAGCCTATCTGAATCGAATTTAAAATTTCTCGCAACGTCCAGTGTTCCAAGGTTCTACTTATTTTACCATCTAGCTGTAATAAAACGAACAAAAGCTCCGCACGGCAACAGCGTGCTCGGACACAAGTGATGGACGACCCGAATGTGCTCTAGATAGTGCGTAAAAGTACCCAGATACCTGTATTGGGCGCATAGGAATTTATAGTGCTTATAAAATTGTACTAAATAACTGAGCCCGTTTAATTCACTTTCGTCACCGAAACAGCTTTTAATTCGGTTATGAAAAAAAAAGGTTTAAGATACAATTGACACAAATATGTAATGGGTATAGGTATTGATGTCGACCGAGTAATTATAAGCTTTGCCATATCGTTGAAGTGATATATAACACTGCTACAAATTAAATGATTAAAACTCAACTGCTAAGGAAGCTTGCTGGTGTGAAACATAATGCAATATAGAAAATAATATGAACTTAAAACGTTTCAGATGTCGAAATATAACTAAATCAACGCTATTTTCGCCTAGTCCACTTATGTTCTGTTTTTTTTTGGGTTGACAGTGAACTAATCGACTTTAGCTGCCCAGCGAAGAGTCTTGGGTTTGATTTCCGGTCGACGCAGACATTTAAAGAGATAAATGTTGGCTTTGTTTGTAATGGCTTATTTGTGTAATATATGTATATTCCTACCTACGCAAAGAAAAGAAAACACAGCGAGTGTGCGAGAATGTTCTTGGATTTGTTGTTAATTGATCGAAGTAATTGTTTGTAAGTACAGATAAAAAGCAAGCATTTTTTAATTCCTTGATTCATTATTTTACGCTAAAGAGATATACCCTTGTGGTGTGAATATTGTTGGCGGCATTGTGTGCCCCGCAAATCTTTCCTAAGACTCAACTAAGCACGCACCTCCTATTTACAAACAGACATACATTAATTATCACTCGTTTCAATGATAAAAATACATCGGGAGGAAATCAGATTCCCAAAGAAATCTCCATAATGGTTTCCCTTGCGTACCCTACGTGGTGTACTAGACCTTTAACTCATTGGGAGAGGAAAACCGAGATTTGTTCATGAACAGTTATTTATGACTCGTGATGATGATAATAATATTATCTGAATGGCTGACAGAGCAAGTTCAGACAGATTCACAATGAAATAAAACGCTATTTTCATAAACGCAATTACTGTGATAAATCTAATTAAAGGAGACTTTAGTACAAAAGCGCTTATAAAATAACATTACCTTTGAAACTTTCTGTAACACAATAAAATATTAACTATATTATAACAAGTACAAATATTCAGAATCTTATCATAATTTTTCATAAAATTTGATTTGTTTTGCTATATTTTTAATTAAACCACCAAAAGTGAAAAAAGTGAAATTAGATTTTTGGGCATTTTTTTTAATATACGTATGTAAAAAAGGCTAAATTAAATTGAACATTTTAGTAGAAAAAATCTACACAAATATTGTGTTTAAATGATTGACGATAGGCGGAATTTGTCGGAAATTATAATTGTGTTATAGACGGAACTCGTCGGCATATTTATTCATATGTCAAAAATCTGATGTCACAGAGCTCAAACTGTGACATTTTTGGTTTAGAAGCATAATTTAATGCCCCTACGCTGTCAGTGTTACTACAAACGGACATAATTTATTGGGATCTTCCTAACACTTTTACTTAGATACTTGTTGGCAACACGCCAATAGGAAAACATTTTTTGCCATTCCAAGTGTCGTTGTCTTCAATGAGCGTGGATTGTAATCGACCGGAAAGTAACGATAAATCTGTCTTCGTATAATACATTTTCGGCTTGCTGTAATATTCCGCTTGCGACGTCATTCGTGAGAGAAAAACAATGACAATGATTCAGGAAATTTTATATCAATTTTTATTTGCAATCTAGAATTGATTAGTAATTAAGAGAAGGTATATTAAAAGAAGCAGAATTAAGAGAGATTGATACTTTACAACATTGGAGTCTAGGTAAACACCTCACATAAAGTTGGCATAAGATCATCACATCACATCATATCACATGAGGAATATTTTTAGGACAATATTTAAAAAATAACAGACGCCCTACCTGATACTAATTATAGTAATTGGGCACTGCTTCTTATGGATATTCATTACATCGAAAGCACCATCCATGCTTTGATAGCCAAGAAGCAAGCGGTGATCCCGCTAATAATAATATCTTCCTAGATGTAATAATTTTTCTCATTCGCTTTTTATTTATCCGATTAATGAATGCAATTATGATAAGCAATTAATGATTAATGAGGACATATACTGGAATTATTCATCGGCTTTTATTTGTCCACTTCATAATTGTTAATTCAACTCAAGCTCCGCTATTGAGGGGTAGAACTCATATTATTATAATTTATACCTCAATTATAAGAGATAATCTAACAAGGTAGATGCGATAAATTACAGTAACCTGCTGTCGCTGTGCTGTGAAACACCTATTCTTGTGTTAGGGGCGGTTCTCCTCATACCAACACATTAGAAATACATTCATTTTATTTAAAAATAAGTGTTTAAAACATTATCACTATTCTGTTAACGGAAAATACATTAGTTCTTAAATATTTTTTTATGTTAATAGGCGACAAAAGAGCAGACGAGCCACCTGATAGTAAGTGGTAACTGTCGCCCATGGACATCAGCAAGACCAATATATCACTGAAGAGTTGTCAGCCAAGAATCGAGAAGAAATTAAAAATAAAGTACTGGCTCTCATGCCCCAACTGAAACACGACGAGTCATTTTGCGGCTGACACAAGTAGGAGGGTAGTAGCTAGCTAGGCTGGCTTCACGCTGCCTCCTGCTTGAGTCAACCGCCAAACGACTCGTCGTGTTCCGGCTGGGGGCATGAGAGCCAGTACTTGCTTTCCAACCTTCTTCTCATTTCCTGGCCGACAACGCATCAGTGATTCCTTTGGTCTTGCTGATGTCCATGGGCGTCGATGACCACTTACCATCAGGTGGCTTGTCTGCTCGTTTGTCGGCTATTAACATAAAAAAGCGGTACCCGCGTGATATCATAACAGACAGACAGACAAACAAAAAATAAATAAAAAAACACGTTTTTACTTTGGCCTTTGTATCAGTGACGATCGTAGTGTGAGAGGCTTCATCTTTGAGTCTAACTTACTAACCATCACTTCCCATTATCGGAATGTCCTTTTTTAATCAGCATAAAGGGCTCTGCTTTCGCTTATGCGATTATGTCGCCCTGGTAAATTACATTAATATTATGCCTCTTTCTATCTTCTATTATTAATTAGATTGTACAATTGTTTTCGCATCATCCAAAATAAGAAGGATGTTGTTGATCTTGTTTTTTGCTACAAATACCGATCTAATTTTGGTCTCTGTCAATTGTCTCTGATGTCTTATTGCACTCTATAATTTTACGAAAATAAGAAAAAAACGTATAATTCGCTTCTGTCACTTATAGTCATTTCGTTATGACTAATTTCGTTACAATAATTATGCAGATAAGATCAACCGCCTGTTCAAAATTCGAGACTCAGCTTGTCCATTACAAAGGCAGTAATTTAACAAACACCCAAAATCTCGAATGCAAATGAATCATTACGCAGCATACCGTCGATTCCCTCATGATTTGACGTTTCTTTGAATTTGAATAATTTTTCATCTCACTACAAAGGTCCGGAAACGAACCCCGGACCCCTATTTAAGTTACAGGGACCCTTGTTAATGCTGTGGAAGTCCTACTGACACATATATACCCAGTTTTATGGTTTCACTTTGAGCAAAATTTACAAAGGTTTTTTATGATATATGATTCTAAACTCAAAACTTTCCAACCATGGAAAACTGTCTTACCACGTGTATTTATGTTTTGCAGTTCTGTATTTCCACTAGTTATTTGCGATAATCTATTTATTTCAAAAATATCCGCCGATGCTAGTCAATGAAAACAAGTAAAATACGTGAAATTCGCTTCAGGTATCCTAAACCTTAAAAATACGGCAAAGTGGTTGGCTTCCTAAAACTTTTAGTACCGCTTTCTCATACAAATTGCTTTGCAGTTGTCAAGGTTCGGTTTGATCGATCGCACCGATGGCATGATAACACGACGTTTAAGATACAGGTTTCAATTTTTTATACAAATAGCCGAAAAACATGCACAAAAATTTCTACTGCAGAATGATTTACATAACTTACTCATTGTAATATAATAAATATAAGCCAAAAAATAAATAGCGAATATGATCACAAGACATTTCATGACGGATTTCATAGGTTAATGCATGTTCTATCACGAGTCAAATAAACGTTCACACATTCACACCGAGGTCCGTTGGACTTAACTCGCCGACCACAAAATTTTTTTTATCATAACTTCTCTCACACATAATCAATTCTCAATAGTACCAATGGTACCAAATTTTATTTCTTTACATATGATGATTTTAATTAAGATAAATATTATGTAACTAATAAATAATGTTATAATTTTAACTACGATTCGTTGATTTTCATTATAACATTAAAATTGAATTTATAGACTTCTCACACCCTTGAGAACATCACGAAGAACTTTCAAGTCCAAAGGTTGTCTTCTCTATTTCAATAGAGCACCTATAATTTTCCATAACTTGCCGAAACAGTATCAAGTAACGAGAAAGTGAGTCTTAATAGATAGTTATAATAAAATTACAATGTGCTCGCATACTTATTGGAGAGTTGAAAGTAAATTAATATTTTCCTTCAAAGCTTATCTCGGGTGATTTTAAGTTGAAAAATTATTTTCCTTGGTGAGCCGCAAAATCGTTTTTCAATTAAATACGTGTCGGGAACACAGCGTTTTGAGAATGATTAAAATTGTGACGCAGGCGGGTTAGAAACTTTTTCCCGAAGCGTATTTTTCTTATTACTTCAATGAAAATGGCTACGACAAAACGTTTTGAATAGTTTCAAATGGGGTTTCGGTATTAAATTGTAAAATAAAAAAAATGTTTTTATTTTTCTTTTTCTTTATGTCAGGAGGAAACTAACGAGTCGAGTACCGCTCGGGTAATCGAGGCACCGACGGTTATTTACGTCCATAACAACAAAGGCATCACAGACGCATTGTCGACCAAACACGAAGCGAGGAACCCTGACTGTTTATTGGTTACTTTATGATACTACGATGGCAATAGATTTTTCTAATATGATGCTTGTACCAAATTAAAATGTTAAATTATATTGATTGCTATGACAATTATAACTTAAACTTTATTTGCGCCCTAATTAAATACCCTTTTTTTCTTTTATTATTTAAATATATACGTACTAATTGAAATTCAAACATTTTATTTATTATAAATCGACCCCATGACCCATTTGATTGTGACCCTGCCTACTGAGTCTTGGATTGAATTCCCGGCCGGGACAAACAATGATAGTATGGATAACGTTTGTTTTCGGGACGTGGGTGTTTGTGACGTCATATTTCTATAAGTCCAACCATCCGGGTCGGGGTGGGAGTGAGTGAATATTATCTCTATTTTTCTGTTACGTAAATTAACAACGATTTTTTTTTTGGAAATTTTTTGTATCAATGAATTATTATGTACAAACAAGAATGGCAATTACCTCCAACCGTTGGATTGTCTGTCTGCTCGTATATCGGTTTTGACATGCAAATAGAGAGTAAATTATTTAATATGCTTCTACCAAAATGAGACATCGCGTCTCCCGTAGTCACTATGCCATGATTTCGTTTAGCTCGAAAATTAATTACCGACCGGTCTTCAGTTCATTAGTTTGACTTTTGCAAGGAAACCGAGAGAGAAAATTTTGGTTATCGATGTAACGAATAGTGAATACGGTCTAAATAGGAATCGAGTCAACGGGTCAATGCCATTGCAGACCAATATAAGTGGTCGACAAAAGATCTCAGGTAAACCTTAGTTCCATCTGTGTCCTTAAAGTATCGTATGTCCTTACTTATACTTTGTAAGACACATTGGCCGTGAACTCGATTTGTACTCTTTATTTTGGTGTGTGTATGAAGGAGTGGTGTAGGGTCCACCTAATAATGTAAGGCCAGATACTACTTGAGAAAGACAAAAGTAGTAACAATTACATAATGATTCAAATACACACACTCATAATACTCCCGCAATAGACACAATTGATATTAATTACGTCTAGGATAAATACAATGTTAGTTTACACTAAGTAAACGCATCACGCGTGTCGGAAATATACTGTGGTTGTAACGATGGACTACCTGCAGGTTGTCAGTACTTATGAACCTGTTGCATTTTGTCTTGTTGGAAGTCTTCAGGCGTTTAAAAACACCGATTCGAGCTTATACTGATGTTACGTACGAATTCTACCGACGACTCGCATTGGAACGCGATACAGAAAAAAATTCTAAACTCCCTTTCTTGATTGGATACACCCGTGACCTACAGTGCGCCTCTAATACTTATGTTGCGGTTAATCATTACTATAAAACCCAATAAACCAAACCCAATAAATACCGAAATTGAATCTTATTTTGAGAATGATATCAATGGCATATTCAATGAAGTCGGCGAAAACATCGCATTGCTCCGAGAACCCTGTACGTAGGGAACTATGCACTATGTAACTTACCTCGCTATGTTTTGTGTCAATGTAGTAAGTAATTAATTAATTAAAAATGTGTATATTAATTTGTAAATCAGATGTGCTTCAAAATTAAAAGTAATCTCTAGGTAGGTAGGAGGCTGACTTTCAAATCATTAAGATACAATCGCTTATGAGTTGTGGTAAAAACATACTTATACCTATTCGTTGACCAGGCAAACGTTATTCTGAAATTTTATTTGTCGTTATTTTATGTAAATGTAAATAATTTGATTTTATAAATATTAATAGTTTTCTATGTTATAAAAAAACCCTGTATAACAACAGTTATATGTAGTGTAAGGGACCTTAGAGTCTATCACGTATTAAATATATTTAATTTTAAATATTTTTATTGATAGCACCCCCCCTGATAGTGAAAACAAAACACACACAGGATACATATTTCGTTGGTAAGCATAACACAATGGGCGGCTTTAACGCTTGCCAGCGATTTCTTCTGGACAACCTAATCTTATAGACAAAGCAAAAATTCTTATTTTCACAAGTATATTATTAGAATATGACCTCACTCATCGTCTAGACGTTTATAAGTTACATGACGTGTAAGCCAGTACGCATCAACGATATCTACAAAGATTTTGGACCTGAGGCAAGAGAAAATCGCTTGAGGTAGCATAGACGCGGAAAATACGGAACGACACAAAAGGTCAGTACTATAAATCAACCTTTTTGGCTTCTGGAATAGCATTAAGTCAATGATATCACTGTAATTTTGGGACACGTTCAAATATCACAATTTGTTTGTTACACAAATGATTTGAGTATTAATATAAAAATATATGTATATGCGTTCATGGGCCTATCAGTTTTGTCAATGCTAAAACGCTTGATCGAGTAAAACAGAGTGAATGCGGTTGAGAGTTGAATGAGAGATCAAAGCTTCAGTGCTTTATAGGGCACATTGAGTTGACGGTAGTCGCTGTTATCATCAGATAGCAGATGTTAAACTATGCGCAAGAGTACATAAAAATTTCCCGCACATAATTCCCTCTACTAATTCCTCTATTTTTAGTGTTATATATTAATGTACAAAGACAACCATCCCGTACCAGAAATACAATAGTTGTGGGTCGGAAAACTAGCAGAAAAGTATCCCCACAACTCTTAATTAGAATTAAAAAAAATAAAATACGAATTATACAACTAAAGTTTTACCCATAAAGTTAATATACTAGTAATAGAGGAAGACAGTGTGCGAGTCAGATTTCGAACTTTACGGAAAATCCTACTTGCGAGAAAGAGATACAAGAAAATTTACTGTAGGACTGTTTTCAAACTATTTACTCTCCATTACTCTCCTATCAAAAAATTGCTATTTGTTATTTTATTAGTTTCACTTCAATCTTTCTATGTAAACATAATGGTGTCGTGTTCAGTATTAAATTGTAGGGTTACTTAAAACAATAACCCAAACAAAGAGGCAATACACAGGTAAGTACCGATAGTGCAATACTACTTTCACGACGCTTATTTTCATAGAAGTTAATCTTCAAATTATATAAATTAAGATTAATAACATGCAGTAAATACTCTATTTTATGAATAATAACCTATTTTTCATAATTATGTGTAAGATAAAAATTATTGTGTACGTGAAAATGATACCGTTTCGTGTAGGACTTGCACAAAATCTATCGATAAGTGGATACTTTTTAAATAGGTATAAATAAATATTTTTTGTTTTACCTAGATTTGTTCATATTTTACCTTTTTAGTTTCGATTACAGCTTGTAAACACATTGGACAGAAAGTAGATAGACTGATATCAAGGTGCATCTTTGGCCTTAGAATAGTATTAGCTTCTTAAATTGATAAAATTTGGCGAATTTTATATTTGTTATTATTATGATATGACAATAAACGGCGAATGTGATTTCATATTTATTGACAAATTTTACTTCTTCTACGTTTCCTATTACTACTACTAGTTACTAGGATTAGCATAGTGTTATTATTTTAACATGTAATAATTAAGAGAACGAATTAAATATAGCAAAAAAACCTGTGATGGATTAGTCGACATTCATGTCGATAATGCATGGACGTGAATTTGCCATCACTAAAAGTCACGCAAATATGTGTATTTTTCACACACATGCACATACATGTTTTAGTGACGCGATTTTGAGATAAGTATTCCTCTATTACGTATAATAACCCTATGAGTTTTACCGAGGTAAAATAGAGGTACTAATAATATTCTATCCCAATAACAATTTCACCAAATTACTGCTTGAATTTATTTCAGACGACAATATTTTTTAATGTCAATGTGTAAAGCGGGGATATTCTTTCCATACTCTGGCGAAAGATTTCATGCTATGTAGGAATTTTACCCTAACTTTATTTTACCTTAACTTAATTTAACCCTTCACTAGCTATCCAGAGCACACAGCGATGCAACGAAACCAACAATTCTTCCTCCAACTTCCTACTTTTCAAATAAATACATACACACGAACATAAAACCTCCTTCTCTTTAGAAGACGGTTGTAACGGTCAGTTCCAATCACCTTTCTTTCTCTTGCTACTATTTATTATACTGTAATAGCTGTGATTGCATTTTTCCCTTTTCATAAACAAAGATTTCGCAAAACATTTCTACCCCTGAAATCTATGTTACCAAAGATAAGTAAGGAAATTTATGTCATAATATAAAAGAAAGTCACACCTGAATACTCTCCTTAAGTTTTCTTCACATAAGTGCAGCTTTTATACGTATTCATTTTCATTTCAGACGGGCAAGTCGTGGAGCTGGCTTTCTTTTAATGTAAGATTTTAAAACATTCTCGGTATTTTAAAGTCGCGTCACAGACTTCTACTTAGCTAATACTTGATATATCTATTTTATCTATTTAGAATACGTATAATATATATTATTTAGGTACGCACTAAGTTTACATCAGTGTATTAATTTTTGACCACTGGAAGAAATGTATGATTAGAAATAAATTATTCTTTTGTACAACCTTTTTATACACATTTGTTTCCTGTAATTTCAATGTGTATACAATGTAAATAAATAAAATGAGAAACGTTATTGGGACCGGTCATTACACTAGTTATATTCACAATATGGTTATTCTGTTTATTTTATATTACAAAAGTTTTATTTACTCTATCATGGTTGGTGTAGTGGGCTCGTGGTCAGATACCGCAACGAAATTTGAAATAAAATAAAATTATGGAAATAAATAGCTGGTATGCAAAATGTTTTAACTTATACAACCATGGTGTAATGTTTATCTTTTTTAAACTAATTACCTTTTGAATTATTTTTGCTGAATTGCTATAGAGCTTTTCTTGATTACCTTTAAAGCGCTTAGATTAATTCCTATTCTGTTAGTAGTATGCAATTGACACCTAACAAAGAAGATTTAAGCATATAGATGACGGATACTGGCAAAAATTATTTAGAGGTGTTTACGTATTTTTGGAGAACATGTTCGTCCATTACAAAGCAGTTGGTAGTTCTCGGAAGTCTCTGGCACACGAAAATTCGACGTTCCATTTTTCAATATTTGACTACCCTCCCTTCCAGAAATAAGCTTTTGAGCGTGAGTGAAACCACTTATATCCGCTTCAATTATAAGGAATAATCAAAGACACTTACGTATATTTTATGGGTTGTTATATGTCATGTTACATTAAATAGTAATGTCCAATTTTAATTACCTTATTTTCCCCACTAACGTGAATAGCCTCCACGTAACAGTAGATCACCATTAAAGACAACCGAGGCTAGACAACTTTTTAGCGTGATAACTAAGCGTTGTATACTGAGAGATTTCTCTGTGGCAAATAGGCATACTTTTCAACTAAAGCAATTATAATACACTCGTAAACTAAAAGCAAACATTTTTCCCAAAGTTTACGCGGACCCCAGTGAAACTAATTTGATTTCTTGAGCAACATTAACTTTAGTAATGGGTAAGTGGATAGGAACAAATGGATGCAGTTAGTTAAGAGTTGTTTAAAAGAAAGAAAATTAATGAGTGTTTTTCATCCGGGTTCACTGTTTTAAAATAGACGTAACTAGATAAATGCATTTCGGTTCCTTGATGACCATGAAGCATAAGTGATTATGTACATATGTACAGTGAATGGCTCTGGTTTATTTTTGTATACGATTATTGCATGTGTTAATACAATCGGAAACCGAGAAAACCTGTTCGATGTGTATGTGTGAACTTATTCATTAATTTGGCTTCAGCCGGTTTGCAATATGGACAAGGTGGTCGTTTGTTAGAACAAAAAATCTAAAAAAAATCTCTAAACATGCTGTAGAATCCCAATAGTCTTATACTTATACATATATTTATATTATACTTATATTTGTATACTTATATTTATATTATACTTATATTTGTTAGCGTCCTGATCAGCTACCAATGTTAAGTCGTCAATAAAATTTATCATTCAATTCGATCGCAAAATATTCAATTACAAAGTCATAGTAGCAAAGTAGGAGAGCTGTTGTTACTCGTAGTTGAAAAGGTTATGGGTAATTGTTTCACCAGAAACTGGTTGATGACAGACGATGTTGTGATTATTTCAATGCAACGACGATGACTTATTATGACTTTANTGCATGATGCTGCGAGTTGCGAGTCGCATTTTTTGACCCACGAAATTGTATGGTGTGACTATATAGAATTAGTTGTCTGACGACTCAATTTTCAGACAATTTCGCGATTTCGTACACGCAATTGTGAAACGCTAAGCGCTAAGTAATAAAATGAGTTCGGCTATCTCGAATGCGATTAGTAGTTCGATGGGTGATCTATAGCAGCAAAAAGTCATGTAAGCTTCCCCGCATTGCAGATTGTTACGTTGGGCGAACGTTCGTTAAACCAAACCGGGCGGTCGTCGAGCAACATAGGAACTTTCAACACTGGCTTATCCAACATCATTACATTATGGCTTATCCAAAATCCCTCAACCAATTAGCACTGAAGCAGCATGGCGGATGTACTCGGTGCGGTCTTTAAATATGGCCGTATTAGGGCGGCCTAGAATACCTCCTGCAATTCCATGCTGGCAGAACAGGGTGTCGTAATAGGCGACAGAAGCCTGTTTGTTTGGTGGTAGGGCTTCGTGTAAGAATTATATTATCAGTATTAAGTAATTATTATTATTATTGGTCTTATTTTCTTTCCGTGAAGCCTGTCTAGCTAGCTAGCACCCTCCTGCTTGAGTCAACCACCAAACGACTCGTCGTGATCCGGCTGGGGGCATGAGAACCAGCACTTCCTTTCTTACCTTCTAATTTACTGGCCGACAACGCATCAGTTTTACCTTTGTTCTTGCTGATTTCCATGGGTGACAGTCACCATTTACCATCAGGTGGCTTGTTTGCTCGTTTGTCGGCTATTAATATAAACAAAAAAAAAGAAGGAGATATTAGTATTATGGTCCATATCCCTGCAGTGATCTGCTAATAAGTTGGCCATCAGTCATTTGCCTTAAAAAAATTATGATAACAAAGCAAGAGCCTCAGCACCTTTTTTGCATTGTACTAGAAATACAAAAAGAAAAACAATTTTTCTAATAAGAATTTAGTATGTTTCAACAAAATTATTTATGAATGTTTTCCTTTACACATAATAATTGTTAAAAGTTCATCGTACCTACTAACAAATAAAAATAAATTAATCTGTCAGGTGGAGCTCGCTAGGGTTGTTGATTGATCGCCACAGTGCCGATTGGATCTCGACTAATGCAAATATTTACGGGCGGGGTACCCTGAGATTACCGTTGATTGATTAGGCCTGCAACAGGTCTGGGCGATGCCTTACAGTTTTCATTTATTTTTATTGAGCGAAGCAATACAAAGAAAATGTTTTTAGAATTGATAAACAGTGAGGAAGAAATAGGGGGTAAAGTAAAACACACAGGTCACCCACCGCCCAGGTGGACTGATAAACTGAAGAAAATAGCGGTGACCCGTTTGATGCGGACCCAAGATCAGTCGGATTGGCGCGTATTAAGGAAGGCCATGGAAACTTTAAAGGCAGATAAACATACTTAAACAGACAGGGTGCAAAAACCAGTCATGCTCCAGAAGCACACTTTGCGATATTTTTATTTATGCTTCGCCAAAAGAAATACAAATAATACATCATAGGATATATTAATTTGTGTGGGCCCTAAGCAGCAACACAATTATATGCGTTACAGACATATTGTTTTGTAACCTTGTAATTGAATTATAATTAAATTAATTGAAAATATTTCCTACTGTATCAGTCAGCGAGCTTTGTGCCAGAATTAAACGAAGGCTCGTTTAACAGAAATAGTCAAAAAGTAGTCTCGTTTCCCGCTGTTGGATTTAATTACTTAAACGCAAATTCTTTGCAAATGCTTTAGACGTTTTTAAACATAAAGCCTTCGTACAAGATTTATCGATTTCTCTCAAACCTTGTCGGCGGGAATTGACAGATTACCAAGCCCTCGAAGGTACGGAAGCACACACGTTGCTGTGTAACCGTTACAATATTTTTAAGAATTGAGATGTTAACCGTAAATGATGACTTAAAACAACTACATATTCAGACCGTACTTAGAAAAAAACATCGGTTAAAAAAGGCTCTGCTGTAAAATTTGATTGAGTTGTTTTGTAACGGTTTGTCTCTTCAGATGCGATTTGTATTACGTCGATCGGTATCGGGTTGCGGCGATATTATACACACAATTATAATCAGAAATACCATTCCAATCTCACACTTTATCATCCTACTTAAATTATATTATTATAAATGTAAATGTTTGTTGTATGTTTCAATGACTGATAAATATATTAATTACAAGGGTGCTTGGAAATAATAGTGTCGGATCCAGTTCCGCACAGGTTTAAACTTCTGTAATTACCATGTCTTGTTTAAAAGGTGCGCTGAGGAGTTTCTTACGCTGTTTCTTCTTTTCAATGTTAAAGCAGTAGTAGAGGCAAAAAATGACGTGTATAAGTGTATTTATAGAATACCTACATGATTCAATGATTATGAATTTAAATTTTTATTACTCAATGGCGTAAAAACGGCTGAACGGATTTAAATAAAATTTGCCACACAGACAGTTCGTAACTTAGACATTCGTAAATAGACGAAGATTAACAGAAAACGAACTACATAACGTATTCATTTAAAATTTGTGTAGATGTATATAGCTTATGTTCCATAATACATTGTAATACCGTTGCTGTATATATATTAATATTATTTATAAAAACACTAAATGGCGCTTTATAGATGAATGCAGTTTTTAATGTTTACATAATCTATCAGAGTATCAGTTTTTTGATGGGATTCAGTGTTATTCCATAGTGGAAATGTCATGATAGCTCATCTGTCTATTGCTTTCTGTTACTCATACATGTTGCATTTCTCACTGGATCAACTTCCAAAGCCAACGCTGACCAAGTCACGAATAAAACCTAGTTAGAATATAAAATTCAAATGACTTGAGATTATATACCATAGTTTTTTGGCTGTATATTTTTTTTTTAATGTTAATCACCGACAAACGAACAGACGAGCCACCTGATGGTAAGTGGTCACCGTCGCCCATGGACATGAGTTAACACCAAAGGCGTCACTGATGCGTTGTTGGCCAGGAAATGAGAAGAGGATAAGAAAGAAAGTACTGGCTCTCAAGCCTCCAGCCGGAACACGACGTTTGGCGGCTGACTCGAGCATGAGGGTGGTAGCTAGCCAGGCAGGCTTCACGGAAAGATAATATTACCATTAATAATATTAATGGTTTAATAATAATACTGATGCTATAATCCTTACGCGAAGCCCTACCACCAAGCAGGCTGGCTTCTGTCGCCTCTTACGACAACCTGTTCTGCCAGCACGGGATTGGGGAGAGTATTCTAGGCCGCCCTAATACGGCCAAAATACTACTAATACTATTCAAGGGATATTCGGACATATGCCTAAATCCAGTCGGCCTCCCGAATCCCGTAGGGCTTACGAGAATTTACGTATGTACGTACGAGTATATGTAAATTGGGACGAAATCCGACCAACAAAGAAACGATATTTTCCTTAAGTAAAATCGCCTCGACTACATACGGGCGACTTAAAATTAATATCCGTTTTTTGTATTCACTCAATTGTTTACAAACTGTTTAGCTCCGATTGGGGACTAGCACAAAAGAGGTTTCCGTTCTGGAAGTGGGATTACTCTATTTTTCGTTTTCTATCCATATTATCTATCACAGCAGCGTCGAAGGTAACGCGCGGATTCTTAATTTTAGTGAGTTTTATTTATTAACCTTCAAAATACGTATTATGCAATTGTAAAAATAAATATCGACTAACTCATACTCACTCTTTTCATTTGACATTCGCAATATGATGCATTTGGCGAAAATTTATCGTTTCATACTCTAATTTATCCCTCAAAGTAAGGAAGATATAATAGAGAATTTGTGTGTGTATATATATTATGTTCACCTAAAACTCGAGACCCGTTAATTCAATTGATATGAAACTTTACATACATATAAAGGGCGACATGACCCCACAGACGAACATAGTTACATTAGTACCGGATAGGTGGCGCTTATGGCGGTGATTTTTATCTTTTGAATCATAGGTCGAATTGTTATGAAATTTTTCATAAATGCATGTGGCAGCATTGGAATACTAAAAAAGAAACCACTAAAAGGTTTTGGTTGTATACAAAGATGTATAGTAATTTTGTTGAAAATTGCTGCAAAAAGATAATCTGAATTGGATTAATTATAGCTTGCTTTGACAAATTTTTAATATTACCAATTCCTTATTATGTTAAAATTAATTTAAATAAGCAATTTGATTTCAACGCGATGGTAATAGCTAAAAAAAACATGTATTCGAAACGATTATTTTTGTAGGTATATTACATAAAAATAAATAATTATTCAGCATTTACACGAAATCAACACGATCAAAGATCATCAAAGAATTTTTCTCCGGAAAGTATTAAGTTTACGACTGTATTTCCCTCAACTACGGTACAGGTAAATTCAAATGTGGGCAACAAAACAACACAATCCCGCGTATATCCACTACCGTAGTCCTAGTACCGGATGAATTACGCACCCAGTGGTCCTAGAAGGCGTTATAAATATAGAACAATGGTCGGCGTGTCCATTAAACTTTATGCGGAACCAAATTTCCACTCCGTCGCCTACCCACCCATAAACTTTTAATTGAGCCGGTTTATCCGAGGCTGATGTTGAAATAAGTTTTGTAATAACAAAACACTAAATCCCTGTTATTCTAATTAATATTAGATTTGCAAAGTTTTGTAATGTTTATCCATCTCAGGATTTATTTTAGTGAAACAACCAACAATATTTTACATTGAATCTCCCTTTTGTTGATACCTATTGTATGATGAGCGAATTGGATATTGATTAATTCTAGTACCAAAGAGGGGAATGAACATAAGTAATTGCTATGCGTAAACTTACTGCCTAATCTGGCAGATGTCGCCTGTCATTTTGTAAGCCATACAAGAATATTTCGTAATAAAGTATACATTAAATATTATTATCGCGAAGCATTATACGGTTTTACGATATTAGTGCAAAATACGTAACATTCGGATTTATATATACAGAATTTGTTACATATATTAAAATATAGATACCGAGATACTAATAGCCAGACCGCTTGATTGTCACCAACACCGCAAAGTATCCGCTTTGCGGTTCACACTCGTAGAGTCTACTCACCCTTAGAATGCTCTGTTTTGGAGCGAAACACGTGTTGGTGACGGTATGTGTGTTGGTATATACTTTTATTTATCATAAATGCATGTTTTCCTTTGTGGGAGGGCGGGAGGTTCGATGTATATATAGAAGTACATCATACATTGTGCGTGCGGATTGTTGCATCGTAAATTAATACGAATTTAATAACAATGAATTTCCGCAAAATAACGTCTGATACTATCAACTATATCAAGAGAGCTTGTTTGTGGCTATGTTGCCACATTAAATATATTGTCATATTAAATACTAATAAAATTGGTTACATTCCAATAATGTTTTAGTCTATTACGAGAAATATTTTAATATATCGTGACTTCAATAAGTAAAGTGGTTTATTATATATGAAACATAATGCACGTGCATCCTTCTTGTTTAGCGAGGATTCAACCTTAAATCAGTTCTAAATGTATCTACTACGAAATTCTACATTGAGGAAGGGAACATAAATAAAAACGCCAGCTGGAGACCAAAGCGAAACGTCTCGATAGAGGCAGGGCCACAGCCAATTGTTCTAGTTGACAGCACAATAGAAAATAACTCACTTTTATTTTTACCTTTTTGTCATTTAGTTTAATTAAAATCGAGTGACTTGCTACTATTTTGCTCATCGAAATTTGGATTAATGGAACATCCAAACAGCTAAAGAATAATAAAAAAAATAAAAAATAAAACCGTTTACTTCAGTAGTCATATTTTAAAAAGCTAAAATACTTTACTTCGGGGATTCTATTACGTGTAAAAAAGATAAACCGCGACAGCCAACGCAGCTGAGTCTTTGCCAGCGTCTTCAAAAATTCTCCGACTATTTGCTCTTAAAGCGCTTTACAGCAAACCGGAGCAGGGACTTTACTAAACGATCCCGTCAAAAGCAAAACGTGTAACAAAAAATACCAAATATTATTTCCATTTTGGACATGTGTACGACTATATTGCAAATTGTGGTAATGTTTTTACCTGCCTCAACAGTGAAATGGAAAGGAATATTTTAAAGAGACTAGGCAGCATATACCTACCTACATTGGGACCAGCAACACTTACAGAGTAAAAGTTTAATTTCACTCCATAAAATATGATCAGTGGCTGATCAAGTCGTGATTAGTGGTACAGATATTTACGGATCACATCGCCAATTAACAGCAGGCGGACATCATGACCCTCTTCTAAATCCATATCTAATAATCGAAAATATTATGAGTGTCAATCCAAAATTACTATCTACATGAATTTTCCGTGTCTAGATAACATAATGTCATCTTACATCGTATTCAGTAATAGCAGTTCTGTGGTTGATTCAATTTGATCGCTATAACTGCATTCCGACGGTCGTCGTCGGCGAAACCGCCGCCCGCTCGCCACTTCAGTCACGGAACGAGATTCGGCCCCATCTATAGCGGATTGAACAGTTTTCATTGCTTACTTACTTTTTAAAATATAAGCCGTGATAAATTTGAGTAAACCGGTTAAACCGTTCGTTGTTTAAAATTTAAAATATATGAAAAGTTACAATATTATTTTTGTTATTATTATGCGGGGGATGTCTATAAAAGTTAACCAACCTTTAAATTGTAACCTAAAATTTGTCAATGATGAATAGCTCATTGAACATGTTTAAAAAATTTTGGGATACTAAGATCCAGGAATGGATTTCTAAAAATAAAGGAATAGGTGATTATATGCTGTGAATAAAGCGTAATACTGCAACAAAAAAATTAAATCACGCCCTAATGTACAGAAAATATTTGGATTTAAAGGATTAAAAAGTATTGCGACCAGTTTTTATACTTATACACTGTAGGGTAAGCTGAAAATATTTTTCAGAGTTTCTGCCACGACAATTTTATTAATCTGGACCTAAAATTATATTTAATTTGATACAATTCGTGTATATCTATAGTATTAGAAAATAAGTAATTCTAAAAAGAGGTATCAAAGAAGAAATTATTAATTATTCTGAAAAACGTGCAAAACTGCTTACTGTGAAGTTACAAAGTTCACTTGTAAATTGGCATAATATGTTCAATTTCTTTCAATAAATTTTAATATATAAAGACCTATAGCCTAAATCGCTACATTAAGGACCACTCACGGAGACCGGGGACGGAGTTTACTAAGAAGTGTTTGGACTACAATTGATTTATGGAAATTTCACATGCAGGCGAAATTTCACATGTGAAATGTTATATATATATAACAATAATGCGGAAAAATACATTGTCCCTAAATTATACTTACTATTACAATAGTGCTACCTAATTTGTGGGTTGTGTTTTAAATATATGTTAATTTAGTAGATTTTGAAATATAACTCAAATTGTAACGTACCTGCCAACTGTACCAAAGGTCCTTGGTAAATCGTTATTGAATTCTTTCTGTGTGAACGATATAATCTCAAAAATGACAGCACGGCTGTTGACACGAATGTCACTCACAGATTCACGACGCAAGTTCACATCTATAATAATTTATAATTCTATTGTTTTATTTGGCCGGCCTATAACGCTGGAAAAGTATTCTCAGAAAAAATCCATACATTTCAAATTGTTTCTGTTCGAAGTAAATTTAAACTGAATTAAATGTATTCATAACATTAACTTATACTTAACTCTTCTAGTATACAGGTACTGCTGGTTCTGGTACAGAATCTGATGTAAAAGGATCCATAAAACCATAATTCTAAACCAAACTTCCCTTCTCGTGGAATATTAGATGAGGCCATGGTATAACTATATATAATATCTAACATAATCCAATATACTATCTAATGTATAAGTTTCATGACAGATAATGCCAGTGGAAATATCTATTGTATTTTTTGGGAATATTTTTAAACGTATATTGCACCATTCAATGTTCGATGGTTGAAGTAAACCACCAAACAAATTATTCATAGCAACAACTCCAAAAGTGTTCACTAAGAAAATGTTTATATTCAAATTGAGTTATGTTAAGTAAATGCAAAGTCTACGTTCAAAGTTGCACGGCGGTTGTTAAAACTAAAGATTCCCTTTTTATGACGTTCCGAAGAAAAATACAGCCGGTGAACTGTGAAATATTGTTTCCATTGTTTTCATAAATTGTAAAATGAATTTTAATGTACAACTCGGCGCACCGTTTTCATGAAACGTTCTTGTGGTAATAACGGTTAATGGTTTTAATGAAACCAAACATAATATTTACCGTGACTGTGACGCATCATTCACTCAAATTACGTTTGACACATGTCAATGACATGACATGTTATGACAATGTCAAGATGTGTTAAACAGTGGGAACGTATGCGGTATGACGTAATTGAACTAAATCAAATCAACATCAATAATATGAAAACCTTTTCTGAGATAATAAACTCTAGATAATTTAATATTATTAATTTAAATATTAAATTAAAATTATCAACGTATGTGTAAAAGTGTTAATATTAAGGTACTTAGTAAATTCTACGAAAATTTCAATAAATCATATTCAGTCTTTTCGTGATCTACTATGTACAAAAATCGCATGTATACAGATAGGCGGACAAAAGATAATTACGACTAGTAACAGTGGAAACAACATTCATGATTTCAAATGCAGACACGGAAAATTACTATAATCTGATACACTAAAATTCTAACTGATCGCTTTCTGTATAAGAATGATATATGAGAAAAAATATTATTAAATTCAAATTCAAAATCGTTTAATCATGTAGGTATTCTGTATATACACTTAAGCATGTCATTTTTACTTCTATTACCGTTTCGAAAAGGTGCTTAACATTAAGGAAAAGAAACAACGAATGAAACTCCTCACACATCTTTTAAACAACATATGGTAATTACAAAAGTTTAAACCTGTGCGGAACTGGATTCGACACTATTATTTCCAAGCGTACTTGTCATTAATATATTCATCTATACTATAATATCCTTTGCCTATAAGCTGTATTTTAATGCGTCGCTTAAAAGTTCCAATGGGCAACTCACATATCAACTTTTGAACCTTATTGTAAAAACGAACTATAAGCCCGATAAAAAAACGCTGAACCTTTTGAAGTCGATATGAAGACGAAACCAAATTAAATTAGGAGCCTTTATTAACGCAACAGAACCCAAAACAATAGTTGTTAGAATTTTTGTCTGTTTGTCTGTGCGTTTGTTCGCGATAATCTCAGAAACGGTTTAACTGATTACATCCTGATTTTCACTTATGTTTTAAAGTAAGGATCACTTAACATTTAAACTTAATTTCATCTCAATCCGTCTATAAATTAAAAAGTTGTAAATAAATTTAAAATAATGCGGGTACTATTTCTTAGAGTAACGCGTAGTTTTTCCGAAGCGAAGCGAGGGCAGTTTGCCAGTTGTAATACAATAACCTAATTGCACATCTTGCTAAATATGTACTGTTGCTGCATTCTAAAGCGCTCTAAAGTTTCAATCGTTACTCACAACTTTATCAACATCACTATCAAGAAACTGTGTTCCGCGACGTTATCTCAACCGTACGCCCCCATAAAGGTGTAAACCCGATGTCGTTTACTCTTATCTATTATTAAATCCCATTTTCCAACTAGGAGGACCTCGGGCGGGTCAATTTTCATTTACACCCGACGCCATTAACGTGTGGTGTTTGAAACCCATACATACATACCGTCGATATAACTGAAAATAACATGCACGTAATATTATGCTCGTGAAAGATTGGACAAGAAAACAGTGATACGATACTGTATTCATCTGTATATAAATATCATCAGCAGCATAAAAACATATCTTAAATTTGAAACATAATCAGGTGATAAAATAAATAAATTTATTATAGAAACTTGTGAGTGTGTGTGCGTTCGTGCTCGCGCGTGTATCGGTGAATGCACGTGCGCACGTTTGAATGTTTCGTGACACGAATGTCTCGACGTTAATTCATGATAGTCAGGGTAAATTAATAGCACGCGTGTGTTTCAGCTTGTGTACGTGCATACGCGCACTTGTATTTGCGTACGTGTAAATCTATCCAATCTGTAATATTATAAAGAGAGGGTGAAAATATTGTGACTTTGTGTATATGCAAAGTTAATCTCAGGAACCACGGCACCCAATTGAAAAAATCTTTTACCACTTGGAAGGTACATTCCGGACGGACATAGCCTTTATATTATGTACATAATTTATTTTTCATCTACAACAAAGTCGAAGTGGGCCGATATTGTATTTAAATATGTATCTCTCATAAGAAAGTTTCTAAAGTATTGTCATCGTAACATTAACATAAATGAAATACGGATACTTTGAACGAACCACGAACAAAAAGTTACACATTATAAATACAAAAACTAGACATTGTACTTTTTATAGTATAGAATCAGAATTAATTGGTACCACCGATAACAAAAATGATAATACTTATTTCCCCTCCAACACACTCCTCTGGCTGCAAAACAAAGCCATTCTCATAGTCAGTAGTGAAAACTTCATTGGGGTGCTTTTTAATATCTGTAATGAAAGCTGCAAATATGTTGCAAGGGTTCAGCGTATGCGGGATGCCGGCGGTTTAGGGTGCGACTATGGTAGATAATTCATTTTGTTCACAGTTACAATTAAAACAGTAATCTATTTAACTTTGATATTTTATTAATTAAGACACCGTTTATAGCCTCATAATCCACATCAAGATATTTTGTGTTGTGTGTTATAAAAAATACAAATGCGTTACTTAAATATTAATATTACTTTTAACCTTACTCAATTATCGACATAAAAGCATTGATTATGTTCGAAATTTTATGTGTCATACGTACCAAGTTTGAACTTTTCGTTCAGTAGATTCGGAGAACATCGGGCATGATAGGCGGACAAATAGATAGACACGCAAATCATCCTCTGGGCTTGTTTTTCATCGAAACCTTATTCAATATATCACTATCGTCACTAATGCTAATTATAATTTTAAGTTGTATTTTAATAAGTCTTGTTGCTTTAATAGCTTGCGCTTATGACAGTTTTGTATTAGACACGCCCGCTCCGTTTATCACGACGCACTCATCGCTAACTTCATTTTCGCAGCGCGCAACGCGACAGTGCATTAGTAAATTACTCACGTACAAGTTCCGGACTCTTCAAACTTGGGATTTGTCGCGAGATACATCCAACTTTTAACTAATTTGTTTAATTAACAAAACCGCCGCCCGTTCGGATCACTTTCCACTGGGAATTTTATTCGGTGTAATAAATCCCGATTGTTTGTTCGGGCCGGTTCAAATGTTCCAGATGTGTCATACCGCAACAGTACTGCCCAAATGTTTCTAGGTATTTAAATCGCCAAAGGTATTGTTTGAGATTTCAACCCTTTCTTACGAATCCTAGTTTGAAGCAACGTGTATGACTGCTGTATTAGATATATATATATATATATCTTACCTCGCTGGGCTGTCAGTATTATTTTAGATAAATAAAGTTACTATATGGCATTACGAAATTTACTTCTCCGAGACGCACTTCCTGAGTCACTTCGACAAGGTCCGTACTATCCAACTCGTAAATATGCTACATAAATGTGTCACTGATGCTCTTTATTCCACTAAGTCGAGGCCACCACGTAACTGTAAGCCCATTTAGTAGGTCGACCATTCAATTAGTATTTGCAAGAACGTCTTAAGTTACCTAAAATTAAAATGGTTTAATCATTCATGCTTATTGTGTTATATTGTGATGAAGTGTTGTGAAGGATTCATCGTAAACAAATAATTGTCGTGTTACGAAACTCTAGTTTCCACTCATATTGAGAGATGTTCAAGTCTCTCAGTTGTATTTGCGACGTTTTTCTTTTTTAAAATAAGTGATAATTGTTTTAAAATATGTGTATAAGTTGAAAATTGTGTGTTCCAGATTGGAATTGAATTTGGGAGAAATAGATATTTTAATAATTGCACTGCAAAAGATAATAAAAAAAAAACAAGTTTATGATAAGTAATTATATGCTTTTAATTAGCTAACAGTAAAATATGTCCTAGCTAAATTTTTCAACTACTATGATAATGGAACGTCCTGTATAACACGATTACTACGTCGGTAATTTGATTAAGTATTATGTTACGTAGAAAACAGTTGGAAATTGAGACAGAGGATTGGGAGGATCCTCTATTCACTGAACAGTGAATAGGCTTATATAAGTTAGTGCGTTCAACATCTTAGACTTCATCACCGCTTACCATCAGGTGGGATTGTCGTCGAGCATTAACTTATTTTACGTAAAAAAAAATGCTTAAACGATGTACCTTTTTTAAATAATATTTTCGTCATCACCATCGGTTTGTACAGAATTACGAAAACAAAGAAAAATAAACTTGATTTACGTCCTGATTTTTTAGAACAAAATCATGGTCCGTCCTTGAACACCTCAAACGACAACTGACTAAGATCGGCTCACTGACAGGTGCCGCTTTCCACCGTTCTTTACTTCAAAAAAGAGTGTTTTTTGTACAAATATAAGTGTATTTGAATTATGCGGAACCATCTTCTACCTTTTATATCCTTTAGCTTTGTCGTGGGTGAACGCATAATCTTCTTTTTATAGTCTTAAATGCTGACAAAAAAGCTGACAGGCCATCTGACGAGGCGGCTGGCCCGGAAGGAGAACTTTCTTACACCTTTTTTGAGGAACCGTAGATCGAAGGTCATTTTACAACTTGCAGGTACGTGACAGTGAAAAAGCGCCAAGAATCCATATATTGTGGGTAAAACTTTATTTTTCGGTGACATGTGTGAAAATTGACAGGTGACGTTGACATAAAATTATATATCTAAATAATATATATTAAAAATAATATATTATATAAAAAATATTTAAAACTGTAACAAACAGCTATGAATAATTCATTGTCGTGTGCACACCATGATAAATGTGTGCATAAACCTTGATAGTCATCTATTCGTTATTTATTTCATGGCCTGTCATAAAACGAATTTAAACTTTGTCATAAAACTCGCTACGACGTCTTAGCGATGGGGGAATTATTTCGAGCTATTCCTGCGCATTGTGCAGCGTTCCAAAATGTACCGTATAGAAGACCTGAACCTGAAGAAGCTGGCAACCCTATGCTTATGCCCAAGGGTTTGCAGAATATTTTAGACCAATAATTTCAACAACGCCGATTCTATTTTATTAATTTTTTAAGACAACTTTGCTGAGCTAAGCCCCTTCTTTTGATTTTCGTTTAAAATTTAGGTTTTATACGAAAATGTCTACGATATATTAAGTTTAACAACATCGAAGTTGTTTTTGAAAAAGTTACAGGCATAATTTGACTCACTAAGCAACAAGGTTTTAAAATTGAAACCATTTTCTGTACTCGCCGACATGTAGCGATTACACCAGTATTATATGAACTGTAATTATTTATTACCTACCAGATCAACCATCTATCCATCAGTGTCATAGCCAGCTGCTGGATATAGGCCTCCCCCAATTGACGTCGATCTGATCGGTCGTGGGCGTTCTGTATAAAACGGCTCTCTGCTGTTTTCAGACTTATAATAACAAACCAATTAATATACATCTATACTGATAATGTAAAGAGAGAGTCCGAATTTTGTGAGTCGATGTATATGCGGAAGGTAATCTCCGAAACCAAGGCGCCTGTTCGAATAATTCTTTTATCATTTGTAAGGTATATCTTTATTTATTTTTCATTGCATTCACCTTATACTAACGGATACAAAGGACGAACTCAATGCCTATTCCTGTTCTCTACCAGCCAACCAGGTGTGACAGAGAGAAATGCGAGATACTTATGTGTAATAACAAAATTAAAAATTTGGAAAATGTATTGATGTAAAAAAGTATATAATTATATTTACATAGATAATACATACATAAAAATTAAATATTATAAACAAAATGGATATAAATATAACTCGATAACGCTATGAATTGAAGGACACTTTCACCAGACGTCCCCGCAATGATCTCTGAAACATTCTTGCTGGGTGAAATTCTGGTGGTAAGTGATAGAGCATTCCACATAGTCTATATATAAAGTGTATATGTATATATATTTAATTGTTGAACCCGAACAAAGTCGAGACGAATCGTTAGTTAATTATGTAATCAATAGATTGGTACCGCGAGATTATGTCATATTCTTTCTTACCTTCTTCTAATTTCCTGGCCGACAGCGCATCAACGTTACCTTTGATCTTGCTGATGTCCATGGGCGACGGTGACCACTTACCATCGGGTGGCTCGTCTGCTCGTATATCGGCTATTAACATAAATCAAATGTAAAACATTTCAAACATTCATTACATTAATCTTCTATTTTTAAAATACAATTTTTATTGTTGAATCCGGCATCCGGCTTGTATTAACGAGAGATCTGGCAACTGAAGCCGAGGGTTGCATGTTATGAAAAGTTTTTTCATTCGCCCCGGTCGGTCGGCTGGTTGGTTGGTTTTTAATCAGCCAACTTTGGAAACTGTCCAGTTGGGAAGTATCGGCGTGAGGTAAGATTTTTAATCAAGTCCCTCTATATATGTACATGCACTGAAGTCATACTAACGTTTGCAATCTCGCATTAACTCACGGAACTTATGTTTTCAGTCAGATTGAAACGTCGGATTAACAGTTTGACATTCAGCGAGTTATGTTAAGTTATTGATAAATGATTATCAATTCATATACGAAATAGCCATGAGACGCGGACGGCGTCCGCATCAAATATTGTTTTTTATGTTAATAGCCGACAAACGAGCAGACGAGCCACCTGATGGTAAGTGGTCACCGTCGCCCATGGACATCAGCAAGACCAAAGGTATCACTGATGCGTTGTCGGCCAGGAAATTAGAAGAAGGTAAGAAACAAAGAAATATGTTAAATATAAGTACAAAATTTGATTTAACAAATTTGTTTTATTTATGTAACGCCTGATTAACATGATTAACTGTTGCTTCGGAAGTGGTTACTATTTGTGGGCATAAAGATAATATTCCGCGAAGCACGAGTTGGTAAGTAGTTAGATATAAAAATTACTTAAAATTAAATAGTGTCAACGTTAATCAGGTTTTCGAGATTTATACATCGGTGAATATTTATCCAAATACTTCAGCACTTACGAGTTCAATTTCCATTTACATGTGTGAGTAGATAAAATAAAAACATGAATTGTAGCCAATCTCCACGTAGAAACCGAACTGCATTGCTAATTACTTCTATCGGGTACTCGAAAATGAATTGCGGTAAAAATTATTTACAGACTGCATTTTACTTTATTAAATACAAGCGGCCAGTCCCGACATTGTTCGGATTAAGCAATTATGCTAATTTGTTCATATATGGTATATGATATATAGCCCACGTCCATCTGAAATAATGTACCTTTCAAACGGGAAAAGATTTTTTTCAATATGCCCCGTGGTTTCGGTGATTACCTTCCGCATATGTATATACAAAGACACAAAATTCGTACTTTCTATTTGTAATATTCGTATAGACTAGAAGCCCGCTCCAACTATATTCGGGTAAAATTTTTAATTATTTTACATACATAAACATAAAATATAATATATACCCTATCAGCATCCGGTTTGATGTACTTTACAAATTATCAAAAAGTTCGTACTCTTTCTTGATAATTTTAATATAGATAATAGAGAATACAAGCAAAAGTTATGGTTAGATACTCGTTGAATTTTAAGGAATTGTTGCATCATAAGTAAGTGGATGTAAGATTCGCCGTTCATCCTTCCTTGGTCACAATGCACCCTCTTGACTTAGAAATGCAGTAATGGCACCTCTAGTCTACTCAAAAACGCTGGCATTACCAAAACCCCAGTAAATCCATGCGACACTCACGATGATAAAGTTCTACTAAAGTACCTACTCAGCAAGTATAATTGTCTATTCTAAATCAATATTTCAAGTGTTATGAGCTGTTTTGATTGCACCGTTTTTTTAATGTTAATAGCTGACAAACGAGCAGACAACCCACCTGATGGCAAGCGTTCACCATCGCCCCTGGACATCAGCAAGACCAAAGGTATCACTGATGCGTTGTCAGCCAGGAAATGAGAAGAAGGTTAGAAAGAAGGTATTGGCTCTCAAGCCCCCAGCCGGACAACGACGAGTCGTTTGGCGGCTGACTCAAGCAGGAGGGTGGTAGCTAGCCAGGCAGGCTTTTATAACGAGTTTATAAAAAAATTAAGAATAGTTCGTCCTTAATTAGAATTAATTAGAATCTGTATCAAACAAATATTTCTTGTTTATGGTTACAAATAAACTTATCGTAGAAACTACAGAGCTCACATAAGATTTCTTTTAAGAGATTTACAAGATTTAAAATCCTAATACAAAATTGGAATCATTATTTATGCTCGCATAGATAAAAATATTCAATAACAGATAAAGTGCTTGTTTTATAATGACAGCGTCGTCGCTGCACCTGTGGCGTCTGGGATCGCTTGGTATTCTTAAATTGTTGCGAATACATTGCTGAATACTTTGAATCTTATAATTTGAGTCTAAATTCAAATTCAAAATCATTTAATCTTACGGGTATTCTGTAAATACACTTATGAACGTAATTTTTGCTTATATCACCGTTTCGAAAAGGTGTTATAACAATGAGGAGAAGAAACGACAAAAGCAACTCCTCAGCACATCTTTTAAACGTGGCAATTACAAAAGTTTAAACCTGTACGGTACTGGTTTCGACACTATTATTTTCAGGCATCCTTGTCATTAATGTATTCATCTATACTATAATGTCTTTTGATATCCTTAAAAGTTTAAATGGACAACTCGCGTATCAACTTAGGAATCTTATTGTAAAAACACACTCCAAGCCCCATAGAGGAACGCTGAACCTTTTGAAGACGATATGAAGATGTAACCAAATTATGCCTTTTTCTTGTTTCATGATTGTTTGCGTGTATCACTTTTCTGCTTATATATATTTAATTTTTTTTAATAAATACTAAATTACTATATATATACTGACTGGCTCCGGTGAGTATACATATTTCTTTAAATTTTTTTGGTAATGACTCACGCGACTTTAATCCGTATATAGCTCTGATTGCTCTTTTCTGTAATATAAATATTGAATCAATGTCCGCTGATTTACCCCTCATTAGGATACCGTAAGACATAAGACTATGAAAATAGGCAAAATAAACAAGTCTAGCTGTCTCTACATCAGTAATTTAGTCAAACACGTCGAGTTTTATAAGGTAAAATTTCGACCAGACTGAAGAAAGTCAATTAAATTTTTGCACTTGTATTTCTTATGGCATGTTATAAAAAATAGTAAAGATATCTATCTAACTATAATTCTAAAACGAATTACTTAATGCCCTCCCAAGTATAGGAGCGCTTATGATATTTTGATACTATAAGCCACTTCTATTGGACATTCGTAAGATTAGAGGCGCAACCAACGTACTGTACTTCTAAAAGGAAGTGACAAATCCGCTTCTTGAAGGCCCTCTTGCAACGACCGTTGACATCGTCAAAATCACCGTGGGAAACTAGTACCACAGTTTACACATACCGCGACCGCAATGTAATGCGAATCAAATGAAGTTATAACGGAGTACCTCTTGTGTCGCCTAGACCCCATTGAAATATGATCGCGCCACAGATGCAACTCCACACGCCACACTAATTCTGACGGTTAATTGACCGCCAGCAGCTGCATGGCTACCCACTCAGACAATTTGATAGTGGAAAATGAAGAATAAAGTAATCTCGGAAAGTATATCAATGACGTAGTAAGTCGAAACAGTTTTCACTGATTAGTATTTTAAGATTTTATGCAACTAATAAAAATAATATTTTAATATACCAGAAAGACTGGAAATATTCAAAACTAAATCAATTCAAAGTTAAACTTGATTACATAAAGGCTTTTTACACTTTACAGTCTCAATAATATTTAGTATGACATAACTATCATGAATTAACATAAGGTAACCCTTAACATTATATAATTGAATTTCATATATATTTTTTTAAACTGACGAATTTATTTATAATTAATTTTTTACATCATATTGTTACATCATACTCTTAAATATATTATAGGATACCTTATAAAATCATACTTACTCTTTGTCACCCGCTTTTCAATAACCCCTTTATTATGATTGTGTTTTCTTAACTATTGATATTTAAATGATAATTCTATGATTATAAAGACATAGGAATTATGATATGAAAGCCAAATAGGAAAAACAAATTAATGTAGGTATATTTTAAATATTTTAAGGAACATTTTCATGTCAGAACGGGTAGCTATTGATACAGACAAAAAGCATATGTTTTGGAATATTTGTCTGTTTGACACTGCTGAATATATTTAATTGATAATTTATCACGGAAGATGTATCGTTAGAATAGGAAATAAAAGTTAGTATGGAAGTTCTATTTAGAGTCTAACCGAAGCTTTTACTGTTTTTTGTATATATATTGCAATTATTTAATAATTTCCAAATCACAAAAGTAAGAAAACCGATTTCAAAATAATAACATGATGCGAACATTAAATTTATTAAATACTTGATAACAATTAATTTAGGGTGGAGATGGAGCTTTCTGTAAACGTAAGGCGCTCTGAAGTGAAAAGAGGACCAGTCACGAGTTGAATAGAAAGCTGGACAATTGCAATAGTTATGCGACGTGCCGAATTCACTCTCAACTTGTTATGAAAGTTACATTTACAATGTACCACAAAGTGCCAGGGTTTATTCTAGAAAACGTAACCGTCTTGTTAGAAAATAGAAAGTAGAAATAGAATATAATGTAGAAGTAGAGAACAAATGAAGATATTCACGCGTCTCATTGGAAAACCATTCATGTATTACAAATACCAAGTGTAAAATTCCAGCTAAATCAAAACGAATACGGGTAAGTTTAGTAAGTTTAGTAGTAAGTAAGCAGTTTTTTATATCAGTAGGTGACATATTAGCAGATGGGCCACGTTAGGATAATGAACACGACCATCTAAGACCTATAATACAAAGACAGTTAAGGAGAAATCAAGTGTCAGCAACACTAATTAGATTACCATTTATTTAACTTCATAATTACATATAAACAAGAAAATTAGTAAATATTTAATTACAAGTACTAATTTAACAATAATCTTTATTATTGTTAAATCAGTATTTGATTTGACTTCTAACAACAACGGCCATTAATCGGGCAGCCCTTTCAACCAATCACAAGCTTTTGGTGGAGGGGATATTCATGGAGTGCACACGGAGACAACGTGGCCGGTGGGGCAGTCAGTCACTTCCGTTTCTGCTCCCGTAGCAGACGGACACCTCCGACATACTCTCGAGTAAGTCATCTTAATTTTTCGACTGCATTTCTGTGTCGTCGATACCGATCGACCGCGACTTAATTGTTGCCTTATTAGTGTCATTTTGTGTTGGCATCAAATAAGTATTCGTTTCGCGTTTGAGTTGGTGGATACCTAACGGTGACAACGAAACCAACTAGCGTTGACCCGGTGCGCTTCTCAGTCCTCTCGGACTGAGAGAAGCCGGAGACCCGATCCCACTGCACTGGGTCTTCCCAGGGTGACGGTTAGTGGCTATTTCCGCTAGGGATAGTCACTGTTTTCGAAGTCTCGCTCGTTCCATCCTTGTTTTTAGATTCCGTTTTTTCGTTCTCGCTCTCTCGCTGCCGCGGCAGGGAGGATCGTTAGGAGGATGAATCCATCCGAGATAGGTCTCGTCCGTCGCATCCTCGAAATCTTAGCTCCACTCATGAAAGCGCCTCTCGATGAGAAGGCAGTCATCCAGGCTCTATCGACCAAACCACCACAGACTGACTCACCCGCGTCCCCTGACGCCTCACCGGCCCACGACGTCGAATTCTCCGACGCCCATTCTATCTCGTCGCGTAAGCGTCCGATCGAGTCCGATGACTCGCTAGGGTTATCCGACGACGGTACCGTCACGCCGTCGCAGTCCGACGACCAGGCCTTCCAGCCGGTCGAATCCAAGCGCACGAAGCGCCTAACAAAACGCGCCGCGAAGGCGTCCGCAGAGGGAAAACCTTCCCTTCCCTCCCAACCAGTCCCACTCATGTCAATCAACACCAGCGCCCCGTCTTCTTCCAAACAATTCCCTCCTCTTAAACCAGCATCCCGATGCTCACCCGTCCCTCCCCAAGCCAAGGCCCCGCCACCGGTATTTGTCCGGGACAAGTCTATGTGGCTCAAAGTCACCCAGCTGTGCGCCGACAGCAAAGTATTCTACACTCACGCCAGAGTAGTTGGCGAAACAGTCAAAGTGACTTCTCCAAGCACTGAGGTTTTCCGTGCCCTTACGAGGCTTCTCACGTTAAATAAAATCCCATACCACACCTACGCTCTTCCGGAAGAGCGCAAGGTGCGAGCCGTTCTCCGCGGCGTCCCATTCGAGCTTCCTAATGAAGCTATCCTCGCCGATTTAGTCGCCCAAGGTCATCCCGTGGAAGCTGTGCACAAAATGTACAGCAACACGGGTAGACAGTATTCACTGGCTCTTGCCATTTTATCAAACACGCCCGAGTCCCGGAACATTTTCCGGGCCGACATGACCATCTGTGGTCTTTCATTCATTAAAGTAGAGCCCCCGCATAGACGCGGCTTCCCCGGTCAATGCCATCGCTGCCAGCTTTACGGCCACGCAGCGGCGAACTGCTCCGCCAACCCCAGGTGCGTTAAGTGCCTGGAGCCCCACAGCACCAAAGAGTGTTCGCGCACACGCGACTCAGAGTCGCCTCCGGCCTGTGTTCTCTGCGGCCAAGCCGGCCACCCGGCCAACTACCGTGGCTGCCCTAGAGCTCCCCGACCTATCCCATCCAGGACTGCCGCTTGGAAGTCCTGGAGAAACACCCAATCTGGCCCTCCGCCGAACACCGACGCGAACTTCCCTTCTCTGAGGACGCCTATCGCACCGCCTAAACCCGAACACTTTAATTCGTGGAGACGTATCGACACGACCACGACTACTGTAGTTGCTCCCCGTCCCGCCCCGGCCGCCCCGCGCGACCGGAAACAGGCCGAACCACGCGTTAGCAACACCGCGCAACCAGAGGGCAAGTCGTCCCTAGCCGACGACATGAAGCTCGTCTATGACGTCATCCGAAACGTCGACATCGCTGAGATCTCCGTCCTGGCTCGCAAGATACGGGCGGCAACAACACCACAGCAGCGCCTTCTTGCGCTCGCTGAGCACAGCCATTTATTAACGTCATTACAATGGCTCAAGCACTTAGTGCGCCTTCTTGTCACACCGGTCGTACCAAACCTAAGGGCATCTCGCTCATCTCATTCAACACTCGCGGCCTCCGCAACAACATCCCTGAATTAAAGGAATTCGTTCGCAACAACGCCACAGACTTACTATTAGTTCAAGAAACGTTCTTAAAACCCGCCCACACCAAGGGCCTATCAATTCCCTCGTACAATCTTATACGTAACGACAGACAAGACAGAACCGACAGACACCCCGGCGGCACCTTAAGCCGCGCAAGCGGTGGCACCGCCATTTACTTTAGAAAGTCGCTCCACTGTTCCCATATTGAGACTCCGACATTCACGAACTTAGAAGCCACTGTTTGCAAGCTAGGTATGACTGGGCATCCGTCCCTGATCATAGCCTCGGTTTATAATCCGTCGGGAACCCCGCTTTTAAACTCAGACTTAGAGGCCCTACTCTCACTAGGAGACTCGGTTATTTTATTCGGAGATCTTAACTCCAAACACACGGACTGGAAGTGCCGATCGACCAACGCGAACGGAGTCAAACTTAGACAATTCATAGAAACACGGGACATTGATGTCCTTTGTCCTTCCTCCCCTACGCATTACCCGGATAACGCGCTCAACTCTCCGGATATCATCGATCTCGCGTTAGTTAAAGGAGTCGCGCTTAACTTAAGAGCGATCGAAACGCTCCACGACTTAGGTTCTGACCACCGGCCGGTCTCGCTCAAATTCTGGCCTTATGCCACCGATCCAACCACTTCTTCTAAAACCTTCACCAATTGGGAAGGATATAAAAAATCGCTTGTATCAGGTCTCGATGCCGGCGGCTCACCACTGGCTACCATCAACTCAGAGTACTTCGTCAATACGGAAAAGATTGACTCAGCGGTCAACTCCCTAACGCACTTAGTTCAAACATCTCTCCGAAACAACGAGCGTGTAGTCGAGGTGCCAAACCGAAAACTACCACTCGATGTCAGGAATCTAATTCAGGCCAAGAATGCGGCCCTTAGAAAGGCCGCACTCTACCCCACTCCAACGTACAGGAGACGTGACAACGCTCTCCAGCGACGTGTTCGCTCTCGACTTGCCGAAATGAGGAACTCCAATTGGGACTCCCTCATGGAGGGAATCAAACCCTCCCATCAGGCGTTCTACAAGGTGGCGAAAGCCCTCCGTGTAGGCGCCCAACCTCTCACCCCGCCTTTATCACGCCCCGATGGCAGTATCGCCTTCGAAGACGTCGATAAAGCCGAATGTTTCGCTGACAGCATAGCTTCACAATGCACACCCAGTTCGCAACCATGCGCTCATTCACATATAGAATCAGTAGAGGATGATGTCCTTAAAAAGAACTCACTCCCAGTCACCGCTGAGCCCATCGTTGTTTCTGTTGACGAAGTCCAAGACATCATCCGGGGTCTTAAACCCCGCAAAGCACCAGGAGCCGACGGCATCTCTAACGTCGCGCTTAAACACTTCCCCGAGCAGGTTCTCTCCGTTTTAGTGCTCATTTTCAATGCCTGCTTGCATCACTGCTTCTTTCCAACCGCTTGGAAGGAAGCAATCGTTATAGGAATTCCTAAACCCGGTAAACCTCTTAACATACCGTCCAACCACCGCCCCATCAGTCTCCTCAAGGCTATGGGGAAAGTATTCGAACGCGTCATACAGACTAGACTGAAGAACCTTCTTTTCCCAGTAGGCGGTCAACCCTTAATCATTCCTCATCAGTTCGGTTTCCGTGCCAAACACTCGTGACCTCAGCAAATCCATCGTATAGTGGAATATATTCTAAGTGGTTTTTATCCCAAACGGAAACGTACAGTCGCGGTTTTCTTCGACGTTGCCAAAGCTTTCGACAAAGTTTGGCACGAAGGACTCCTTCTCAAACTCCACTACCTAGGTCTGCCTGATCGCGGTGTTCGATTGGTCGCTTCCTACCTTCAAAACCATTCATTTCGCTTTAGACACGAAGGAGTACTCTCTTCCTCACGCCCGCTAGCGGCTGGGGTACCACAGGGCTCGGTGCTAGCTCCATTATTATTTTTAACGTACGTTAACGACATTCCCATTCCGAAAAACGGCGTACAACTATCGTTATTCGCAGACGACACCGCCCTATATTATCAATCACAGAAAATAGATTCGGTCCTCTCCAGACTCCAACACTCAGTAGACGAGTTAGGAAAATGGTTCACCAAATGGCGAATCGAAGTCAACGCAGACAAAAGCACCGCGGTATACTTTCATTTCAAACCTAGACGCAGACATGACGAACCTAACATCCGGTTGATAGGCGCCCCTGTCCCGTGGAAAACCACAACCAAATACTTAGGAGTAACACTCGACTCCGGACTGACATTCAGACCGCACATACGCCAAGTCACCAACTCCGCCAGATATTATATGGGCCGACTCAACAATCTGTTGGGAAGGCATAGTAAGATGTCCCTCAGAAACAAGCGAACGCTCTATAAGGTTTGCATACGGCCGGTGATGTCATACGCCGCCCCTGTTTTCGCACACGCTGATCCCAAAATCCTTCATCCCATCCAAGTTGTCCAAAACATTTTTTGCAGGAGAGCAACCAACGCCCACTGGTGCGTGAGGAACGCCGACTTGCACTTCGATCTCCAGCTTCCGACCATTCAAAAATCCTTTAAAGATTAATGCACAAAATTTTTTAAATCCTCAGAGGAACATACTAATCCACTCATCAGACAGGCAGCGGACTACACCGCCCCTAGTCTTACAGGCCGCCAAATCCGGCGGCCAAGAAACGCTCTCACCAATCCCCCCGACAAGATATCTTCTGACTTGGACCGCCGCCTGGCAGCCATTGTCAAGAACTCAAACAGTATCAGTTAGTAGCGTCCTTAAGATGCCTCACAGTCTCACCATTCGACAACACCTTAAGTGTTAACAACAAGCGTATGCTCCCTCGGGAGTGCCGCTAGCACCCTTTCCTTCTTTAAGGATGGTCGCTTCAGATGAAGGCTTAGAGGTCACAAGGCCAAAGCCAACTCGGGTGGTGTTTAGTGGGTAGGCCCCTAGGTTTTTCGGGAGTCCCACATAACCAGCGCAGCCGGCTGCGTTGGTATGCTAGGAGCATTCACCACCCGCCTCCCGCGCTTTTCCGGAGGGTAGCCCATTATCCATCTTCTGGGCGCAAAAAAAAAAAGCCAGTCAGTGTTCGGACGCTGAACAAGAAGCCTTACAATTATACAACAGTGTGAAAATGTAAAAGTGTATTTGTAACTGTTACATAAATTATATATTTAAACAAGTGAGTCACGTTTTATTTAACTATCATTTATACAAATAACTAGCCTGTGGATTTTCCGGGGAAGTTTACACAAGGAACCTTCAAATAGTGTGAGTATAATTTTGTCAATAATCTGTCTCGCGAGGTGTGTTACTTCAGTAAATGTATCGAGGATTAGTTCTTTAAACTATTATTGTTGAAAAAAGATCACTTCAACAAAACATTTATCAAAATAATTACAGAATTAAAATATTCTATGCACTGAAAATAAATTAATCCGTAAACAAACAATGCTAATGAACGACCATCCGATCCGATGGTCTGCAGCCGAATGAATCAATGTTTGCCGGTGTCCCCACTCGCCAGCTTGCGCTCCCCTCTCCGTCTCGTATCACCATCACGCCACTTTGACGCCATAGCTACAGACGCGGCACCTGGGGCCTATTCTTCAGCTAATTTGAGATATATTTTCTGGATCCTCTGCATTCTGGATCCTCCCAATTTTAAAACTTTGGATTTTCTTACAGGTTCTCTTTTAATCTATATGTAAGAACAAAACTAGTCCGGCTACCAAAATAAACTATGAAGTGCATCAACCTTTGTATCTTATGTATTATGTAGTGGGTGATTATCTAGAAAATAATAAATAACGATCAACATCAACACTAAGCAAAACATGTTAAAACATTTCAGACTTGATTAAACGAGAGTATTCTAGAAGCAGTGTGGTTAGCACCATTGTGTGGTACCAAGGTGTTTAAGAGCCTACTTTAAACTGACTCATACGATTTTCAGTAGGTTATATCACCAACTGGGCAGAATGACTTAATGTTATTTTAGGTGGGGCTCCTTTTATCGACATAATTAGTACAGTACACTAAACATATACTCCTTGTTAATTTAACTACGACAATGCTTTGAACATCATTATAGAGATATTTTCATGCGTTACATTCAAATACATCTTTTTATTTTAGTAACTCATATTAATTTCTTTAACTGAACAAGTTAGTTATTGAATGGCTCACGAAAAAAAGTACTGTACCAATAATTAAATTCAAACTTAATCGAACAAGGCAAAGAGCTGCGACCTAAAAACAAACTCGACGCAGTAAATTGCTTACAAACAAGGCATGATCGGGAAAACTCTGATTACCCGACGGCGTGTCAAGCCTACAGAATGATCCGCTCAAAGAGTTACAAGAACACCTCCTATCAGCCCATCAATATTTCACGAACGAACACTTTGACGTTATGGAATACTGGTACGATGTATTTTATTCAAAACAAACTTATTAGTAAGTAGCTTTTAACAGTACTCACGATTTTCCTTTTGAAGTTTAGTGGAAATATTGCGGAAAAACATCACGTGAACCATTATTTTGTGTCACCGATAAGCAATAGCAAATTATATTCATAATCAGTAAACAAGCCCTATATTTACCTAAACTTTTTTCTTATTTATTGCATGTCTGGTTGTTTTAAAAGCACAACTACAAAACCTAAGTCCAACAGTAGAAAAATATTTTTTTAGCAAAGCTTTTCTCAAAAATAGTTTGAATTTAGTTATTACACATATCGTAAGGGTGGCAAGGAAAAGAAAAAACGGTCGTCGTCGTCTTATAACATTGTAGTACAGTAGCCCTCCACCGGGAGATACTAGTTCTCCCGAGTTTCAGCTCGGATAATAAGGTGACCCTTGAGACCTTCATATCCTACGTTCTCATCCCGAAAGCGATTAAGCGCGTTTGAATACAGGTCGTCGTATAACATTCCTTATATTCATTATATTTATTAAAATTGAGAACTCACTGTATGGTATATATGTTGAAAATATTGTAAGGATTTGAAGGGGAAGAGGAATTTTGTTAAACGAATTTTACATGTGTTTCTTAGTTTTTAAATTCTGTATAACTTAGATATACCTATGTACCTACTAAAGAGATCAGTCATTGATATGTTGGTTAAAACTATTTGAATAAATATATTTACTAACAATTGAAACATTCGGATTACAATGTAATTATTTAGTTACAGTGTTCGGGATGTTAATTTCCTGTCAGTTATTTAATAGTCTTATTTGTGTACTCGTATCCTAAACGCAATCGCCTCTTCAAAAAACATCAACTTTGGTTATTACTGACTCGTCACCATCGTTGACATATTTTAGAGCATTTCAGATTTTTTATTATTCTGAGTTTTTTTATAACCATATATATATATGTCTATGGTGACACTAATATTTTTTTGGTGAGGGTGACATGGATAATGTATGATCTTATGACAAATACGCATCAACATATTCCAAGAATAAAGATTTATCTATCACACAATAAATTGTTCTCTTCGACCGGGAATCAAAGACAGAACCACACGCACAGCGAGCAGGGCGCAAGTAACTTGGCTAGAGGGTAGTTAGAAAAACATTTTAAAATTAATAAATGGAGCAAAATAAATGAAGAATCATTCTTTGTTGATGTTGATGTGTTACGGGAGTTTTTTAAGAAACATTTATTCCCGTACATTTTACTTCAAACACTTATCTTAATAACTTTGCAAGCTCGAAAGATCAGAGAACACATAATTCAGCGTCACAAAATGTTTACAGAAAATAACTTTCTAATATAATGAACTCCTCTTCGAATATTCTCTAGGATTTTCCGGCGTTGCCCTGGCGTCATCCCCCAGTCTAGTCGAGTTCTCTCATAAATAAAGTTGTCGAGGGCTCTCGCGTCTATGTTCGGGTACGACAAGAAGGCAACGCTGTTACTGCGTAACGTATAACATTATCGACGTTCAAACCAATTAGCTTTCTACAGAACCATTGCTCGCTACGTATAATGCTGATATTGCTAAGTAACCTATACAATCAGTAATGGATTACGTAGAAAGCGACATATGATATTTTTTTATTATAATATAAGCTACTCTATGGAAGCAATGACTTTAATAAGTACGTTCCGCAAACGAGACGTTAACAGGCGATTCATGTTTTTGTTACTCAGTGAGTTATACTCAATCGTATATAAAATATTATGTTTATATATTAATGAGTACTAAATCTAAAAGTATATGTAATTTTATTTAATAATGGTGGAAATAAAATAATATATTACGATTTAGAAGGAACAAACAATCTTTTACACAGACTCGTTTACCAAATCATAACAACTTAGATTATTTTACGACCGCGCAATCCCCTACAATAACATCGCATTATGTTTCAATCAGCAGTTACGAGTCTGCTGCTAGCACTCAGAAAACCGCATCCAATTAATAGGTATCGAGAAAATTTCAAAGATTGTACTGCTGAGAATATAATGGACCAGTAATGCTAATATATACGAATGAAATGACAATAAATTAAGAGAAATCACATTAATATCGTATGGTAATAGTAAATATCGTTTGTTGATCAAATTTGTAAAGACAAGACTACAATCAATTATAATAAGTACTAGGCAGAGGTGAAGGAAGACATTTCACCGTTTTCAATAACTAGACATGTCTACAGAGAGACAAATAAAGTAAGGAAGAAAAATATCCATCAATAATATTTCATTACTATCGGCCCCTCCGATTTCATTCGGGTTGAACAATTAATTTAACATTATTATTCAAAATTTTGTATTTTCTGCCTTGATTAGACATGATCATGTTTACTAATGTTTTATATAGCCTATTATCTGCGCGATCACGTGTTCTCACTATATACCATACCAATTTTCATTGAGATCGGTCAAGCCGTTCTTGAGTTATAAGTTATAACTTATAACGTGGCATACACAAAGACAGAAAGACACACGCAAAAGCTCTCAAAATGGTCAAATTAATGTCAGTTAATCATAAAAGGAATATTTTTTGTGAAATTTGACAAAAAAATGGAATGTATAGACAGACAGAGAGTACAGATTTATGTAGTAGTTTACTCATAGAAGACAGCAAAGCGCGATGAATGGAGGTAAAAGTCATACTGCGCCGGCCCCAGATAATGGAATAAGGTGAGGCAGACGATGATGATGCAAAATTAACATTTATACTGTAATTAGCGAGTTACCTATTTATATTATTAATTAATCACACTTTATTTTACACCATAAATTATGGACGAGAAAAAAACCATTCGGCGTAACGTTTGCACCTCATGCAACTTCTGCATCAATTACATAGTCTATGGCATAGCAAAGAACCGGCGTATTAGATCTTTCGAGCGGCAATAGTACTTAGACAGCGGCTAATCGACGCTCAGGCAGTCCCGGCCACCGCTGATTGGTTATCGATCCGCGCAGCTGGCGCCACCGGTGATCACACTTATGATATTGACGTTGTATCCTGTCCAATCACAACTAGATAACAAATTCAACTCAAAGCTCGAAGTGAAGTTACTTCGTGTTGTCAACATACGTGTAAGTTAACAGTAATGAGGTTATGGTTTCGTTCTATGCGAAGCGAAAATTTACGTCAGTTACGTACTGGGCTTGGTTTACAGAGTCGAAGGCGGCTTCTCCTGGTCGTGGTGCGTCACGGTGAGCGACAGACGTGACAATGGTGCCAGGATCTTTGTTTTGCAAGACGCAGGGCTTTGTAATACTCAGATCAATCCCGATGATACGGGTACTATGCACGGTGGTTGAACTTTCATCAATCATCAAACATCAATATGAAATCGTGAGTACCCGTTACAGTTAAAATGTATAATGTTCGAGATGATAGAAGTTTAAAATCATACATCAAACATTAAATTATTTATCTAACCATCAAACGTGCAACACTTTAAATGATTTCCATCTCAGTATTAGAGGGCCAAAGTAGACTAATTTATCTCAATACAAGCGGAGGTTCAATCTATGCAACCCGTCAGCTGCTTCAAGAGCATGTTCGAGCGTATTTATAGTAAAAATTTGAATGCTTGATAAAAAAATTACTCAACATTTCATTTAAAATTGTGCGATGGAATGGTAAGTGTTGTTTAAAAAGTAGGTACATATTTGTACACTCATGATACCTACCGACCACTGGTTATTGCTTATTGCTCAATGGTTTTCGCGCCTTCATTGATTATGGTGATCCGTTATTAAAGAGGAATTCTCTTTGAAACGTATTTCTTTTGATGAAGAAACTGGTGGTGTTGGATTGCATTGGTTTTTTTTACTATTACTCCTTTCGTTCGCCACAACGTTTTATTCTTCGCATTTCGAGTTCTCTAATTGAAAAGAAAAACATACTAACAAAAGAAACAATTAAACAAACAATACAGTAATATCTTGGTAACCGTCAGTAGATCTCTCAGCGCACACAAGTTTAAGCTCCATTTAGATCGTGTGTTGAGTGTGTTTGTATGTTGGGCTAAGATATAAAAAAAGTGTTATTTGGCATTTGTGTACACAGGCTTTTTAATTTTCAATATTATACTAATTATACAGGTTTATAAAAATGCTTATTAAATTAGTTATATTCTACCAATTATACATATAAGATGTAGATATGGCTTAACATCGCGGTGTCATGAGATCTACTCGTAGAGACGGTTACCAGATGTTTTCAGGTAACCTGCGTGCCAACTATGACAATGTGATGCGATAGAGTGTTCCACACATTATTATAATTTATCTGACCCTATCATCATAAATCATACGAATATATCACTGGTGGGCTCTGGTCTCGTCTTTGAGTAAGAGTCATTTAGGATATAGTCGACCATGCAGCTTAAATGTATACATACTTATTTATCGATTTTCCACAACATCTTAGAATACTCGGGTGTTAACAGGTTTTCTTACGACGTTTTTGTTTTCAATATAACTTTTGATTTATAATGCTTGAATTTATTGTTAGGCTACTAGACACAAATATTTCTATAATATTCCAAATTTTGACTTTTTTTTCAGAAGGTAGCTAAAAGTACAATTTTACATAATAAAAGAGATTAATAGGCAAGTAATCAAAACAGATCTGCGTGTTCAGTAGTTACGTAACCGTTGATTGGTTATTGATCGTCGCTTTTGGTGCCTCCGGGATCCTCCGGGGTCTCAGTGATGATACAAAGGAACTTTGTAATGTATTTCTTTTTATGCAGAACCAGATGCTCTGGGATTGTTATCTTTTCTTCTTTTATTTTTGGTCGACGTTTGATTTTCTTTAACTCATTTTTCTTTTCTTTTTGTTTTTTGTTTGATTGCATAAATTATAATGTATTTGCTGTATAGGTATATCTACTAGGACGAGATCTAAATAAACTCTGTTATGCAGTATAAATAAAATTAAGATGTGTCAAAATACTTTGGAAAATAACTGATATTGACAATGTGTGATGTCAGTAACCATTTCGACATCAGTTCTGTTATTTTTGATATTCTTACACTTTTTTCTAAGAGATTATGATTTGATTTAATTTCTTGCAACTGTTTTTATTACAAGGTTATAACGCTAGTATGGTAGTATGATACTTTAACCTCCTCCTAGAAACTACAGTGAATGTTTTTACGTGTTTCGATACGAGTATGAGAGAGCTATTAATAAGCGGGTCACCCTCTACCATATTGGTCGGTAACGTGTCGATGATGCTTTTATTGTTAATAATAACAATAATAATGACTTAACATACCCATGATTTCATGAGAAAATAAAGTAAAATTAAAAGGTGAGTCTTATCGAGGCAAAAATTCAAAGCCTGTGGAAGCCAGTTTTGCTGTTGTGTGAATTTATTTATAAACATTTCAGAAGATAAATTAAAAATAATGATATAAATACATAAGATAATATTAAAAGATTTGTTTATTAAAATTATTTACAGATATAAGGTGTTTTTTAATATTTTTTGCATAAAATGCAACATATTTTATGATTTTGTTTCCATTTTAATGTTTATTTCCAAAAAATAATCATGAACATGCGTTTGTTTCACATATTTTTCTTATTCAGCTCGAACATTATACACATGGCTATAAAAAGTTCGCTCCAGAAACCGTTGCAATTTGCAACAAATCTCGGTTTTGCGGTCAATTATACACGCTTGTAGTACCCGTACGCTCTTGGCGCAGTGAAGTCATGGAAATGTGTCACTTTTGCTTTCAAAGCGGCTGCTCGACACAGCAACAGATGGAAGCCTGTTGAAAAGCTAAGAATTTACTTTTATATATATTTGCAAGCTACGCTGATTCACAATACCGAGCCAGCCTCTCTTATACAAAGCTATTTATGAGTGCTTTATACAGTTATGATACTTACACACACAGCTACGTACACAACCGAATGAATCTTTAACGTAATACGATTCTATGTCATGTTATATTACATAATGCATATAAATAAATGATAAACTTTGTCATAAATTTAAAGAAAACGTTAACCTTCCACGTATTCCGAGCGAGGTGTAAATAGTGGCGAAACAGATTATACTATTGTCGCTATTTACGATCATTACAATATTGTCAAGCTGTTGTTCGGTTACAAACAAATCTTTAATCTTTTATATACTCCTTTATATTTTCATAGTTTTACGGAGTGAAAACTACATACAATTTATGAACCCGAACTAAGTCGGATCTTGCCGCAAATATTTTGTAATGTAGCTAATTGCATTTTAATAAAAATAATCACATAATTTATAAATCGATTTAGACCACCGATTACCTCCTTATTATATTCAATTCAATTCAAATTTGTATCAACTATTATTGTACTGCTTGAAATCGGTGAACACCAAAACCGAGTCTAAGTTCACGATCCAATTTGTTAAGTGACGTAAAATATTAGTTACACTAGAGGTCCGTCCCCAATTCGTTCGACTTCAAAAGTTATTTATTATACATATAGAGTTGATGTGTCCATCCGGAATAATGTACCTTTCAAACGGTAAAAGAATTCTTCAAATAAATGCCGTTGTCCAGAGATTACCTGACGCATACACAAACAAAATCCGCATTCTCATTAACATTAGTATAGATGATATATTACTAGGAAGTATTCAAGTATTAAAACACTAATTACTATGACGATTGTAAAAGTCCGATGTCAATCGATTCCTAATACTGTGACCGGAGTGTGGCGTCACGTCGTTGTAGCTTCACTGACACGTAAACACGTCCGAGTGCAGCCACTTTGGTGATTTAAAAGTGACATCGCATATTCATACCCAATGAATCCTCCCTCTGACCTCTAAACCGAACCACTGGCCCCTGCGATCCACTCCACGTGCCGCTTAACGCACCATTCGCAGCGCCGCATACTCACGCACGCCTGCTCATCTAACGTTATGTACTCACGAGGTGATATTAAATCACGCTCGTGAGAATCCAGAAGGTGTAATATATAATGACTACTATATGAATGAATACTATAATATAATGAGACAATTCTACATATTTTCATTTAAAAAATAATTCGTTTCGATAAATCAAGAATAACGAAAAAAAAAAAAAGAATTTAAGTTATAATAAACATTAAATTGGATTTTAACGTAGCGTTGTCTTATATTAGGTAAGAAATTAAAAAAAAATCAGCTCCAGAGAACACACTTTGTACGTTTACAAACAGTACCTGACTCAATTAATAAATTTTAACACACAAGTCGCCTGCTTCGTTGTTAATTGGCAACACATTGATAATAACGCCTTTCATATACCATGGGTTATGGGGACTACTTGCCACTAGCCGGCTCTACTACTCGTATAGACGTTTTGTATTAAACAAGAATAAGCACTTTACAATATTTGAATATAGATCCAAACATATTTTGTGTTTAACTCACAAGTAAATTAAAAGTTATACGATAGGCGTAAAAATCATGTCCTTTTTATGTTTCCATTCTTATGTGTGCTATGGAATCCGTCAACAATATGACTCATTGCATATGTAAATAATAATATTTCTAATGTCTATTTGAAACATATTATTACCGCACAAGGCGCAAACAGAAATCGCCCCATGAGTTAGTGGCTTAAAAATCGATCATGCGCAAGGGCCGTCACACACTCACTCACATGAGTCGCTTCATATACCTCGCTGGATCCATTGGCTATTTCTGTACTGTGGGCTTGATTACGTGTAGAGCGTGATTTATATAAGGTAGTAAAAACTCATCTCCATGACGCTATTATATGAGATGACGGTTACTAAGTCATTATTAGCTTAACAGCGTATAGAAGGATCATTAGAAGCGTTGTGATTTAAAACTCGATGTAACGAAAATGGGCCACGATAAAGAGACAAACACATAAATGTGTAGGATTAAGCCGGCGTGAGAACGAGATGTATCCTACATTACATACACATTAAAATACTGTTTTATATTTTTTTTTTTTTATATTTTCAATTGCAAAGTGACGTTACAAGGGTAAACAATACTGGAAACAATGATTATGAGTACCAGAAACTAGAGTTAGTTTATGTCTAATTATTTTATTGTTTTTGTTTAAAATAACATACAGGTTGAAATGCCATTATGAAAGTGCATTTATCTCTATAGCATCTGTATGAATTATAATGGAAAAAAAAGTTGTTTAATATTAAGATTTAAAATTTTATATTTATTTGTAAAAATTAATTTCAAAAGGATTAATTTTAGAAATACTTTCTTAAAAAAACAAGAATTATTTTACAAAATTAAATAAACTTACAATCCTAATACTCCTGATACTCTATATTCATCTCATTCTCTCGTAGACTTTTTCCGAAGATTACTTCTGCCGTGTTTGTATTGCACACACACACTTATTTTGTTTTTTTTGCTTTATTTTCTGTCTGTCTCTCTGTACATGTTTAAACCAAAAACCACTAAACAAATTTAGACGATTTTTGGGATACTTCGAAATTATATTTCGCGTCAAAATTAAGGATACCTTTTTTACTTAACTACAAATTGATTTCACTCAACACAAGAACAGCATATGGGGTTCTTATGTTGAGTGAGTATTTATGAGGTCGCCGACGAGTAAGCCTGGCTTTGAAAGATTATGTAACTATTACTATCAACAATACTTTACATCGGTCAAAATTTAAATATTTAATAATAATTCCAAAACTTCTATATGATTTTTTAAATGTATATAACCGGCAAACGAGCAGAAAGCTATCAGCCCATGGACCAGTACACTCACTGATGCATTGTTGATGAAGAAATAAGAAGAAAGAAAGAAGAATTCATTTGTTTAGATATTTTTTAAATAATAACTCAATTTATTACTACTTGCGGACTCGGATGGACAAGCCTTTGAAGCCAATATCAATTACAGAATCTCCAATTCTTACCTTAACACACACCACATTAGACAAAAAACGACTTACTGCATTCATAATGTTATATTCACATACACATTTAAATGGCACACATACAAAGCTATTCTTTAAATTTGACGATTCCAAATAATTGTCATATAAATTTTAAGCACCAATAAACTTAATAATATCACAGAAGTAATATGCCCGTACTCTTCAAAGCATCCACAACTTTCCTTTTTTAAATATCAACTGAACTTTTGAAATCGGAACTACACTTCAAAAGTTTCAAATGTGTTCTTCAAAAAGAACAATGTGACAGTGTATAGATACGACAATATGATTTACTCTGCATCGAACACGTGTTCCCACTCGCCGACTGCAGTACATAATACATTTGTTACACTCTCAAATCATATTCCCGACAATATCATTTCGTGGGCTGACGTACCGTGAAATACGTCTTGAGTGACTCGGCGCAAGATGACACCACTAAACCGATAGGTATGTGCCACACTGAGAACCGAAGCTTTGATATTAATATATTACTATGATATTGCGAGTATATTTACGCCTTGTATTTGTAATGACTAAACAACCAGTTTTATTGATTAATCAACGACTATTTTATTTATTTATTTATTTATTACAAGACAGTATGAAACTGAACACGTAATAATTATGGATTTGTCGCTTATGTTATGTGAAACCTATAGTAACTTATAGTGATTGTATTGAAGATATAAATCGGGATTTATATTAAAGTGTCGTCAATATCGAAACCCACGTATTCCTATATGAAGTTTCTCTCTCCTTCTATTACATGGGAAGTAAACGCTACGAGGGGTAATCCATCTCTCTGGCCAAGAACGAATAGATAGGCTATACACACCTTTGAGAATATTATGGGGTATTCGCAGTATGCAGTTTTTCTCACGATGATTTCCTTCACAGGAGCTATTGATATAAAAATATATATATACGGATATAATTTCAATTATATCAGAGGTACATGCGAGATTAAAAACGAAACAGGGAGTCCGACTTTCAAATTATTACTTCAACTTTACCATTTTTTTTACACTTCAACTGCGACTTTCATATTATTGCTATTATTCATCAAGGTCTATGAAATGGGGTCAAAATATAAGTTAGATAACAGATTAATCTAACATTTATTATTTAACTCAGTATAATTTTTAAAAATTTCAATTATATTTTACATCTTATCATATTTCCCTGTTTCCTTATTTTTATTATAATGGTACCACTCTACAAATTTTTCTTTTCAGTCTCGTCTTTCAAGAAGAGATTGTTCTTTAGCGATAAAACTATCTCTCTTGTGCTGTGTACTGTGTCTCGATTTCATAACTGACTGTGTCTACAGTAAAGCGTCAAAACTATTCGATTCTATTCGATATTTTCAATTAATAGCACATAGTTAACATCTCACATCTCCAGATGGTCAACAATCTCATCATAACCTATTCGCCGTCGTGCAAGCGAAACTTTCCCAATGTAATATCCCACCCCCCTCTCCGACATCGCGAGCAACTCGAATCAAGGAACTTCTTTTACAGTGATTTGATGATATTGCACTTTGACGTATCCCCGTACCTTTATCGGGGAGGGAAAAAAAAAGAAAAACAAGGATGACGGTGCACGATCTCGACTCACTCATACCAAGGGCTCTCCAGCCCGAGGGGGTAAGTATAAGCTCTCCAGCCAAACTCGAAACCTTTTGACGTAAGGTAGTGCTTTCACGTTGATTAAAACGTATCGTTATTATTGTTATTATTCGTCTTTCTTTATTGTGGAGCTCGCGACGTGCGTGTCTTATATTCACTCGGTTGGAAAGACATTTTTTATTGCTGCTATTTTATTATAATAGGTCGATTTGTAGAAGTAAATGTAATGAACAAACATTTTTCTTTTTCTCGTGTTTGATTAAAATCACCCTGATATGTCACTGACAGAATAGAGCAGAAGACTTTTTTATGATACGCTCTAGGTTTATATAAATCTGTCTTATATACAAACTTTAGGTGAAGGATACAGTAAAGAGAACGAGTGCGCAATGATAAGCTTATCACAGAACAAAACAAAATAAGTAATAAATACTATTATGTCGCAGACAGTCATGAATACCGTTGCTAAACGGAACGCGTCAGGTGACCTGTGTGTTGGCAGCACCGTCACTTTGACTCGGTACTCGACGACTCGTTTTATAATGGCGCCTAGGTAAGCGCCATGTGCTATAGCAGGCCCCGCTTACATACGGCGATATGATACATTGAATAAATATTATGTCCACTTCAACACAAATACACATGCAAATGCATGCAGACTCGTTACTCAGAAGTATACAAATTATCAATAGAGACATTAGTGATCGACGTCGAATAAATTTTCATTTATTGAATATGTGAAAATGTTGTTGACAATGTTTATTGCAATTAAAAACTTAACTTACCTGTCTGTTACGCTGGTGATGGATTTGTAGTCGTGCACCTCCATGTCTCCCATGTACTGCGAAAAATCTATAAACAAAACAATAAAACAAAATATCAATGGATGGTCTTCCAAGTGTACACACACCCTATTCATGGATGTAATAGAATAGTATTATGACTAAATAGATTAAAAAAAACTGACTTCCAAAATAGAAAATCTATAATGGTACTGAAATGCGAAAATCAATTTAAATACAATATTATTACACGCACTACATCTTGAAAAATTGAATTGAATTTTAGTTGAAAGAAACTATTTTCCTTCAACCCTAATGCGGGGGGCATTAGGGTTCCCTGTGTCGCGGGTGGCGTGGACATACACATATATGACATCACAAACACCCATGACCCGAGAACAAATATTTATCTGTCACACAAATGTCTGCCCCGGCCGGGAATCGAATCCGGGACCCCTCGCACGGCAGGCAGGTTCACTACCAACTGGGCTATGGGGTCGTCAAATGCCACTAATAATAGTTTTTCTCATATATCCTTCATGTAAAGAAAGCGATAAGTTAGAATTTTATTGTATTTATATTGTAGTATGTATATTGTAGATGAGAAAAATGAGAAATTTTAAGAAACAAGTCATTTATAATATTTTTTTATATTAAATTTCATGTGTCTATAAAGTTTCAGTTGATTCTATCAGGCGTTTTATATTTTTTTCATATTGGCCCATGGCGAATCACTATTATTAATATCAATCGGTAAAAGAAGATGTATATACCGTCAGTAATTTTTAGAATTATCGCGTTGAAACACGCAGACAAATAGTTTGGCTTATACTACGTAGTAATGTATGATCGTCACTTCTGTTCTCTAATCAGATGCTGATAATTGTTTTAACTAAAGTAACTCGTGACATACAAAATGTTTTTAACGTAGTAATAAAATTTTGTTTATATAATAAATATACCTAAGTTATATACAAAGAAATGCACAGTTCAGATACATATCTGTTATGTAAATACATGATTCAATCATGTAATGCAGCGATTCCCAAACTGTGGTACATCTAGCCCTGGGAGTGCGCGGGGTCCCGATGGGGGTACGTGAAAATAATATTGTCAATGGCGGAAATACTGAGAAGTTAAAACAGTTAACTTATATAAACATGATTATAATGGATTATGACGACAATATGCAGTTTAAAATGAACCTTGTAGCTAATAACTTACTAACCTGTCAGACCTTAAGAAAAACGAGACAAATTTTTAACAGTAAATATGGAAGTACCAGGGGATATTGATAAATGAAAAGTTTATTGAGGGGTACGGGAAAAGGTTGAGAAGCATTGATGTAATGGATGCACTCATAAGGCTGCGACTAACAGCAGTTTCAATTATATTGCTTATGATATAAAAATAACAACAAACGATATATAATTATGGAGCGCTAATAATACATTAGTAACGTGATGAAGAAATTAAAAATATTGTTTAAAAATGCAATTTGAAAACAATGCATATCAATTTGGAAATTATTTGAATTAACAAGCCTTGTATACGAGACGAAGAATAATTAATTAACTTTTAATAAATTATTAATTAATTGATGATTAAGGTGAATTGTGAATACGATAGTACTTTATCGATATCATTATCATTTATTTGTTAATAAAATAATGACTGATAGTTTTTTTTTTTTATTGATTTAATGTTAATAGCCGACAAACGAGCAGACGAGCCACCTGATGGTGAGTGGTCACCGTCGCCCATGGACATCAGCAAGATCAAGAGCATCACCGATGCGGTTCGGTAAGGACCATGAGAAGAAGGTAAGAAAAAAAAGGTATTAATTTATCGACTGATGATAAAGATATGATTTGTACTACGATATAATTGTTATATGAATATTTTTGTGTTAGTAAATTATTGATTAATTGATTACTAATTTATCACTTGATGATTAAGTTGATTTTTGAATACAATATAATTAAGCCGGTGCTCGAAATTTCTGCTAGATCCCAAGCATTATTCTTAAAAATCTTCCTTCCTTACAGGTTCTGAATTGGAATCCAGAACACATTTTTTTTTTTATTGTTTTGATTCTGTCTTTTAATAAATGCTCACGCACACAAACCCCACTGGACGTTTATAACTATTTCAAATGCATTTACCATAAAACGAATAAAAATACATTTAATGGAAAATCATAAAGGTCACCATAGAAAAAACTCAAAAATTAATAACAAATTAATATTTTATCGATCCCTTTAAAATACATCTTACAAAATACTTACTCGGATAGTAAAAAAAATTAACTGAAAATTTCAAATCTATTATATTGAGTCGGTTATCAATTCAACCTGTTCGCCGCTAGTTGGATGTCAATATTCATTTACCGGGTGGCCACAGTGGCGCGTGATTTGCCGCCACTGAAGGCAGGCGTCGTGACGGGAATACTAAACGCGCGGGGTGCATCGGACCCGTTCCAAACGTTTTGTTATTAATAATTCACGCGCAGTTAGAGGGTTACGACGTACGTACATATTTGGTTGGCCCTGCCGGGAAGTGTCTTTAGACTGGATATTAAACTTACGTTAGACGCAATGAAGGTTGAAAATTATGTTTCGAATTTGGAGTATTGATGTGGAATTTCAATGAGTATTTATCATATATGTTCTATTAATTTACTTAAGTTTTTTATCAGGGATTTTTCGATATTTGTAATTCTGTTTTATATTGGTTTCAAGCCATTATTTAGTAGGTCACTACAGGATTTAGGTCTCCGCTCGTAATTAAGAAAATCTAAAGTGTACTCCACCACGGTACTCTAGTGAGGATAGGTGGACGGGTGTAAGAACGAATTTAAGCGACTGAAGTTTATATGCTGCCCGAAGATTTCCGACAAGGCTTAACGAATTATTTGACGATAACAACAAAAGCCGATTACTTGACATGCATGCGAAGCATGGATCGTTTCAAGAAAATAAGTCACTAGCGATCACCAATCCCACTACCGACCGTCGATCACTTCGACACAAGAGCTATGAGCGTATTTTAGCTTTTGTAAAGAGACCTCGAACGTTAGAATTAAACTGGGTAGCACATAATCCAGAAACTTTCAAGAGGCGGGACCGTTCACCATAACTTCGTCTATCAGTCAGCGGGGTGCAACACACACGGGCACGTGAGGTTAGCTTAGGCTCAAGGTTGGATGGAGCCTCTTACACCCTAACCTTGATTTGAATTCATGTCTCTAGCATAAGTATGCTAGCCAATCGATCCTACGTAAAATGCTTTGGCGCAAAAACATAAAAAATATTAATCGAATCTTATCTCCAGAAAAGCATTCATCGAGGTTCCCCTCTTGAGAGCTCAAAATATATTTTAATTCAAGAATTCGCTCACAATAAAAATCAGTAATCGAATCTGAAATTGTTCGTAATAGTACAAGCGCGAGTAATTTCCAATGAATCAAATACAAAAAAAACTTCCCCAAAAAGTCCGATAAAACCCGGATAAATTTCATTACGCTTACTGACTCTCATAAAAGACCTAATTCGTCGGAATACTGACTAGTACCGTGGGTGGGGGAGTGGGAAAAAAATCGACGAATAGCCTCTCCCTTTCATTACTAAAAATATTACAGAGTAGACAGTAAAAAATGTTATACATTTCCGTACCTGCGCGGATCGGGAGTCTCTCATTGATCACTACGAAATAAAAACGCTAGATGGGCTAACGGGATTCCATTTTTTGACATTTATGGATCTCGAACGTATGTGAAGTCTGCGAATCTGGATTTAACCAGCGCCATGGACAACCATTGTAACAGGAGACCTAAGCTCATGGTTTCCCCTTAAACATGGAAAGAATTCAAAAAGCTTTGCCAGTAGCGGTCACTTGTAGAATTATTGACCACGTACGCAGTTAGTTAACTCACTGTTCCCCTCAAAATCAACCAAGCGATCGAGATACGACTTCTCCCCGTGCAGTCATGGTTTGAACGTTTTCCACTATTATGGTCACTGCTATGCCTGAGAATTAGTTGCTTGAAGAGTCCGCATGGCGTCGCTGCACGGAAAGTTCACGTATCAAAACTCCCACAGCGTATCCAGTTTATAATAGTAATCAGTGGAGTCTGTGTAGCAAAATACAAAACCAACGCTCCAATGTAATTGAAACAGATAATGTCATCTGTCTTGTGTCTTTCATAATTTCCAAGTAAATAATCTTGACCATTTAAGAGCGATAATAGCGGGGGATGAGTTGGGAGGACTACGATTAATGGACATATTTTACATAATTAAAAAAGAGCACAATAAATGATTGTATGTTTCGCCGAGCGATGGTCGTGGCCCAATTGTTATTTGTTTCAATTGAAACGAAAACTTTGATAAATCTACAACACAATGGAAATTTATGAAAATAATAAAAGGAAAAATATGCTTGATGATGTTGCTGGTTATTTAGAATCACGGTTTTGGATAGTGTAGCGTTGTACTTATTGACTACTACTATATGTTTTAATAGAAAATTGTATGTTCAGATTTTATGTAACCGTTTTTCATAATAGCTACGCGTGTAGTGGTGTGTGTGTCGTATCGTGGCATGTCGTGTCGTGGCGTGTCGTGGTGCGGTGTGATGTGTTGTATTGTGTTTTACCGTTGCTAACATAAGCAGACAACCGCCTGATAGTAAGTGATCACCGTTTCTAGGCATCACCGAAGCAATAAAGGCAGAAGGCAAAGACCCAAAGTGATCCGCGTATTACCAGTTCTCTGACGCTAAAATTGGAAAACTTAAAAACATACTAAACTGGAGTTCAAAATTCATTTATTTAGTGTGTGCGGATAGTTCTTCGATTGTTTCGATTAAATCCATCATTTGTGGTCCACGTGACAAGTGCACACTGATGGTTGCGCTATCAGTATTCGAATATGTACTTTGGATAACACTCTTCTCTAAAATTTATTACACAGTATGTGAATTGACGCTTTAGTAATACTTAAACACTAACAAATAACTTGGTCTTAATGTAATCTATAAATTATCTGCTTGTTTCGTTAGACGTCCAGTCATAATGTTTACTACGCAACTGTTATATAAATATGACTTCACGCTTAACGTCTTTGGTTTTGGAATCCGTGATGTTTTACATGCCGATGAGCGGTGATGATTGCTTGCTATCCTATGGCACGTCAATTAATCTCCAAGCAATACATAATTTTTGAAAGATTCAAGGCATTCACAGAGTCATATAACTAGGGATTCACAACGTTCAACATGGACTGTAAACGTAAAAAAAAATTTGTTACAGAAAGATGAGGACATGGTGTAGGGAAGGCCCGAGACATGTTCAATAAAGTTTCGGTTGATCTTATTATTAATCGAATTTAATACAATAATTACATTCGATTATGTAATTTCTACACACTTTCTTAAATATCGCTTCGTTGGTTCAATACAGACTCTTCAACTGAAAATCCTAAATAATGTGACTTAGTCGATTCGAAATCTTTTTGAGTTCACTTCAGTTTCCTCGCTCGGGGGCGACGTGACAAAGGAGACAGAAACATCGAACGTGACATTGAATGTACTTACTTGCTATTATGTGGCACTAAAACGTCAATAGATGAAAATATAAGTAACGTTTTTCAATATTATAAATAGTGAGTACTACACACTTATTTTATATTATTAGCCGAAAAATGAGCGCAAGCGTCGCCTGGTCGTAAATTATTGCGACCGCCCATTGATATAATATTGAAGGCATCATCAATGCGTTATTGATCAAAGAATTAAGAGCATATACACGGCTATCAATATATATATATATATATTGTTAGCAGCAAATTGATGTCACATCCGTTAAGAGGAGTGGATGGCGGACAGTCACCGCCAAGCACCTATATAACACGATGAGCGCTCGTCTGGAGACACCTCTATTTGCGGTGAACGTGTTAAGGAGAAACTCTGCCCGTTTGAATAGTCAATTCTGTTTCGTCTTATATTTGTGTAGAATTGATTTATAAAAGTCTGCTTGATTTTCCATTTTGTAATTTAAAAATTTTACCATTTAAAATACTCATGATCTTAATGAAGTTCTTACTTTTATTTACTTAGTCCCGTTCTGCTAAGTATATATATAATTAGGTACATCTAGATACTCATTTTTATCTTGCCCTAAATGTCTTCTAAATTTATGTTCTATTCACGTGCCAAGATTTCTCAATGGAAGTTATCTATGAAATATTTCACGAAACTCTCGTAGCTCACCAACGTCCACTACATTGGTAACAGATAATATGATAAACTTGTGGTGGTCTATGATAAACGTAATTTCTAAAGTCGGACTGATAATGGAATTAGTGCCCAACTGGAATATCGTAAAATAATCATAAAAGGTCTTCAAAATGGCTTAGCGGTTTCTATTCAATGATATCAACTGTGGTTACAGCATAAAGTACCTTTCGAAGCACAGAAGCGTTTTCGGAAAATTTGCCACTAGTCTACATTGACACAAGTCATCGGGTTACGAGCGATTCCCTTTGCCACTGAGAAATTACATCTCAAAATTGCGTCCCAAAATTTCTTCTCAATTTCGGTTCAATTGCGGTTTACGTGTGCAAATTTATTCCACATTACATGTTATATCCTGTTAAATTAATGTTCCAAGGATGTAAACGTACCTACCTAAATGCTTCCCACGGCTCTATGTTTGATGAATGAATTTTAACTATAACATCATTGAGTTAGCTGTTTGTATTCACGGGTGGATGTACATATATACCTATGAATACATGAATATAATTATTTATGGCCGCAACTGTATTAATGGCTTCTGTTCATTACGAGAATGTAATATTCTGTTAATAAAGTTAAATTAAGATTAAAACACAACAGAAAAAATGTCAACATGATCTTTTGTGGATAGTTTTTGAAAATAAAATGCGAATGAGGAAAATTAATAGAGACATAACATAGAAAAAGGCAGAGAAAAATATAATCGTTAACACAAGTCATGAGCTCTTGTAATACGAGACAATAATTAAAAAAAAACGTACACACAAGACCTGGATCTGAAATTTTATGTTAACAGCCAACAAATGAGCAGACGAGCCACCTGATGGTAAGTGGTCACCGTCACCCATGGACATCAGCAAGACCTAAGGTATAACTGATGCGTTGTCGGCCAGGAAATGAGAAAAAAGTTAGAAAGAAAGTACTGGCTCTCGAGCACCCTGAATACGACGAGTCATTTGGCAGGTGACTCAAGCATGAGGGTGGTAGCTAGCCAGGCAGGCTTCACGTAGAGCTAATAATACGAGTAATAATATTAATGACTTAATAATGATACTGATAAAATAATCCATACGCGAAGCCCTACCACCAAGCAGGCTGGCTTCTGTCATCTCGTACGACACCCTGTTCTGCCAGCATGGGATTGGGGGGAGTATTCTAAGCCGCCCCAATACGACTAAAATGAAATGAAATAAATCGTAATAGATGTAAATTGACAAATAGCTGTTAAACCATTACTTTAAAATATTTAATAATACTCGTATCAATAGATTGGTACCGGAAAAAATGTAGTGCTACCAAAAAAATATATTTTTCCTGGAAAGTTTCGAAGCAACTATTGCGACGCTGAAAGTGGCATTGCGAGGGAGTAAATCATTGCACTCCGAGAGTCCCGTCGATTGACACGTGCTTCTAACGAAAGATTTCCTTTTTTTCGATCCTAAACTTTTACGGAAGGCAGAAATATATTGCGATTTTGGAACAGAATACTTTTATCCGTTTGATATATCCACACATGACTAATTCTTGTAACGTCCAAAAATTGTAACCGTTTATAGTTAACACATGCGGCTCGACCTTGATTGTGAATGAAACATAAGTTATTATTTCAACTGTAACTTCTAGTAAGTTATTTATGCAGATTTAAGTTTACCGCCCACAAATTTTTAATCGCTTGAAAATCTTATATTTACTTCTTAGTTATTAATTGAGTAATTACATAGTATTGTTTTCATCTTTATTAAATATTACCAATAGATCGGTAGGTACTTTAAGAAAACTTCAAAGAATAAAAAAAAAATTCTACATTTTCTCTAGAAAGTTTCGAAGCGATCAACGTGACACGGAAAGTGGAAGTGCGAGGGAGAAAATCATTGCTCCCGAAGTGTCCCGTCATTTGACACGTGCTTTTGGCAAAAGAAAAAGGCAAGATTTTAAGTCTCGTAACTTGCATGTATGGCGGAAATGTTCATTGTTCTGCGAGCGGCACTCTTTTGTTCTATTGTATTCAAATTGATTTTTACTTAAGGGCATAGATCTAGCAATTTGCCCCGAGCTAACTTCACCACACTGCTCCAGTACAGATCAGTGAAGGGGTCAATGGCTAACACAAAAGTGAAATGTATGAAGTGCGATCCGAATCTAGAGATTTGTATGTTCGTCTATATATGTTATTTTCAAATTATGTATTAGAAATAATTATCCCTTGTTTCCTTGAAGAAAAATGTTTTAGAGAAACCTGCGTACTTTAGTGACTTTCAAAATCTTCTCCAGGATGTGTCTGAAACATGATCAACGGTGTCAATGAGCAATTACGAACATCATTTGTATTTGTATGTCTACGTAATAAGACGAAATAAGTGATTAATTTAAGTTCCTAGCTTCTTAATACGTTTTGGTAGGGCAGTGATGAATCAATAAATAAGGACTAAAGTTTTGTGTGTTTAAGATTATTATCATTTAATACGTTTATTTTAAAGTCCATGACTGTTTACCGATGAAGCCAAATTTTGGTAACTAAAAGACGTGATCACAATTCTCGTAAAGTTTACGATCATAGTTCAGTACTTTCGTAATAACGATACTCTTATGTCATCTCCCGTCCCCTCTGAAGAGATTTTGATGGCGCTCATTTACTTCGCAATATAATATTCCGCGTCGATAAATAATGATCCTCGAAATTTATTTACGACGTTCGACATTGACGAGGGGGTGTTTTCTATTCGAGCTCTCTTCTAATTCAAAGTTATTTTATGAATTACAAAGTTGACAGCGTTATTCATTTTCAATTAAATTAAATTTTGTACTACCTGATATAAAATATTGAGAAGCAATGGAAAGGAAATTTGATCTTTGAGATTATCCGTAAATGTAAACCTTTTAGGACAAGCATGACAATAATCAATTATTATTTACGAATTAGAATTACTTTAACACCATTGTTGGAGTGCGCCTTGAAGTTTTTCGAGAATAATCATAATGTTACGTGTCAGGATCCGTAGGCTCGTAAAAATGCCACAATAGTTCCGCAGAGACTTTATTTTTCTTCACACACACTTCACAATCACAGTTACACTCGTAGATCGCAGGTATTCGCTTCGTTGGGAGAGAACTCTTCACTTCGTATCCGGAGACCGAATGCCTTGTGGCCGACCCTGCCCGCTATTTATATCGATTTCCGGGCTTCCAGAGCCTTCCACGCTCTTTGTTGAAGTAAGCAACAACAACAGGAATTCCCGGAAATCAACATAACAATAGCGGGTCAGGTAACAACCCCATTTCGGCCCTCGTCTATGCTAATCTCGCCCCTTTTGCTTGAGGCATACGGGCCAGATTGGCCTGGAGTGACCCAGGTAGTTTTTTTTTATTACTACCTGGGTTTCTCTTTTATTGCCTCTGTTTGCCTCTATTGTTAGCCTTTCCGTAACGGTCGGCCACCTTTCTAGAGACTTCGCAAGCCTGCCGACTTCGAGAAGCTTCGTAACACTGCCCCCCTCTTAATTATGTTCGTCCCGAACATTGTTTGCTTCATGACACGGTGCCAGCCTGTCTATGTGGACGATCTTGGGTTTTCTCCTATTTCCCTGCCTGATCCGGTAGGTCACGTCGTTAATCCTTGTGACTACTGTATACGGCCCTTCCCACCGTGCTTGTAGTTTCGGAGACTTCCCCTTTCTCCTAAGTGATATCGTAACGGGTTTTCACTCTCTCGCTGGTTTTCAAGCAGTGTTCCCGCACGAGTTCATGTGTCTCGTCCAATCTCTTTTGTATATCTGCGACGTATTCAACAGTTAGTTTGGGGGCATCAGGCGGAGTACCAGTCAGTAGGTCTAAAGGCAGACGCATTTCTCTGCCGAAGTTAACTTTAGCCAGAGTAAACCCAGTGGATTCATGGACTGCAGAGCGATATGACATGAGGAATAGTGGTATGGACCGATCCCAATCTCGCTGATGATCCTCAACGACTTTGACCAAGTGATTCTCCAATGTTTGGTTGAATCTCATTCCGTCTGATTGAGGATGTGCAGGTGTGGTACGGGTCTTGTTAATTCCTAGGAGGGTACACATCTCCTGGAATAATGTAGACTCGAAGTTCCTGCCTTGATCGCTGTGCAACTCCAACGGTACCCCGAATCGGCAAACAACCTCGTCGACGAGCTTTTTGGCCACTGTCTTTGCCTTTTGATTTGGGGTTGCAAATACTTCTGGCCATTTACTAAAGTAGTCTTGAACTACTACGATGAATCGATTTCCATCTTCAGTTCTGGGGAATGGTCCAGCGACGTCTATGGCGATCCTTTCCCAGGGAGCTCCAACGTTGTATAACTGCAGCTTTCCCTTGGATCTAGTCCGAGGTCCTTTTACGGATGCACAAGCCGCACATTTCCGGCATCAATCTTCGACGTCTTCCCGGCATCGCACCCAATAGAAACGCTCCCGTAATTTCACAAGGGTTTTCTTAACGCCGAGGTGTCCACCGGATGTATCGTTGTGCACCAGTCGCAATAACGTGGCCACCTTACTCCTGGGGATAACCATCTGTAGAGTTTGGTCCTTCCCGTTCGGTGACTCCCATCTTCTGTATAACACTTCACCCTCTAAGATGAGACTGTCCCATTGAGCCCAGTAAGCTTTGGTGATTGCACTTGCTGCTGAGATGTCACTTCAAAGTGGTCTTTGTCCCCTAATTTTCCACTGCATGATGAGGTTGAGGTCTTTGTCTTCCTTCTGAGCTTGACTTATTTGTTCCTTACTCCAAGACTCATCCAGCTCTTGTGTCCTTATGACCTTAACCTCGTCTTTCACTTCTTTTGATTCATGCTTCAAGCAATGTCGACAATCTTCGGAGCATGGCCGTCGTGATAGAGCGTCTGCATTTGAGTGAACTCTTCCGTTGCGATGTTCTATTACAAAGTTGAACTCTTGAAGCAGTTTAATCCATCTCGCAACCTGGCCTTCAGGGTTCTTGAATTGAAGCAGCCATCTCAAAGTGGCATGGTCGGTGCGGATCGTGAACTCGCGACCCAGCAAGTACTTGTTGAAGTGCTGAAGACTCTTCACTACAGCTAGAAGTTCACGTCGACTGACACAATAATTCCTTTCAGGCTTCGATAAGGACTTGCTGAAGTATGCGACAACCACTTGCTTACCGTCTTGATCCTGCGACAATACCCCTCCAATTCCGGTATTGCTAGCATCCGTGTCCACTACAAAGCGTCCTTCTCTTCTGGGGTAACCCAGAATCGGGGCCGAGCATAAAAGTTCCTTAAGGCGAACAAACGCAAGTTCGCAATCTGAATCCCAACTGAAGCTCCTCTTATCCTCCGTGAGTCGATGCAATGGCCTGGCTATCTCGGAGAAGTTCTTCACAAATCGCTGGTAATAGGCACACAGGCCTAAGAACGCTCTCACGTCTGTTTTGTTCTTCGGTGTCGGCCATTCTTGAACAGCTTTTATCTTATCCGGATCAGTTCGAACACCTTCATCCGATATGACGTGTCCCAAGAATGCTACTTCTTTCTTGAAAAACTCACATTTCTTCGGACTAAGTTTCAGGTTCGCCTCACGGAATCTTTTGAATACCTTCTCCAGATTTCGTTGGTGTTCCTTGAAGTGGCGTCCCATGACTATCACGTCATCGAGATACACTAGACATGCATCTCCTAGAAGTCCCACCAATACTCGCTCCATGAGGCGCTCAAAAGTGGCAGGAGCATTGCACAGTCCGAAAGGCATAACGCAGAACTGCCATAGACCATGTCCATTGCCAGTGGTAAAAGCGGTCTTCTCCTTGTCTTCTGGCCGAAGTTCTACCTGCCAGTAACCACTCTTCAGGTCTATCGTCGAAAACCATTTCTTGCCTCCAAGCATGTCCAGTGTGTCGTCAATCCGGGGCAAAGGGTAACTATCCTTTTTGGTCACATCATTGAGCATTCTGTAGTCCACACAGAATCTGGTGCTGCCGTCTTTCTTTTTCACGAGTACCACAGGCGAACACCATGGACTAGTCGATGGTTCTATAACCTTACTGCGCACCATATCCTGGATCATCTCAGATACTTCCTTTTCCTTTACCAATGGTACATGTCTTGGTCTCGCTTGATCGGTACGGTAGCACCAGTATCAATTGGGTGAGTGACAAGATTCGTTCTTCCTAGGTTGCTATCTCCTGCGGTGAAGATGTCCTTATAATTTTTCAACAGTCTTGTTGCTTCTGTGTATTCCTCAGTAGTCAAGTTTTGCTTCATTGCTTCCAGCAGCGAGGTGATATGGTCCGTTGATTCAATTTTACCAGTGCCCTATTGTATCTTCCGAATGCTGTCAACAGGTTCACAACGTCCGATAATCGTGTTTCTTGAGAGATGTATCGGTGTGCTACTGAGGTTGATGATCTTCACTTTGGCATCTGGCTTGGTCATTAGCAATGTCCTTGCCGTGATCCAACTGGTGTGATCTCCATAGTCTTCCACTATAACACATCGATTTGGTGTCATCTTCTCTGGAAACTTAACGCTGACTAGCGTTTCTGATCTGGGTGCTAGCTTCACTGATCTTAAGCAGTGCACTGCCATTGCAGACGCACCCTCCAGAAAGACTTCTTGATCCGGGACGCTCAAAACTCCTCGCGCAACATCAACCAAGCATTGATGTGTCCGTAGAAAATCCAGTCCGATGATGCAGTCGTCGGTTATATTGGCTACCAAAACGGGCTGCATGTAGATGTTATCTCCCAGTTTCAGTGTCAACTCTGTAACTCCTAGAACGGTCGCTGGCTGGCCTGTCGCTGTCTGTAGGTTGTACAACGGACGTGTATTTTCCCACATGATGGTTCGCTTCAACAGTTCTGGTCGCACGATGCATTTCGACGCTCCTGTGTCGATGGTAAAGCAGCAGGATTTACCATTTATCTGTCCAACAGTAACAAGACTGTTCCCATCGCAAGCTTGTGATACTTGTATAGTGGGGGCTCGACGAAGTCCAGCCAGTGCCCGCCCCGCGGCCCTGGCGCCTTTTAGTTTAACGACTCCTGGGTGTCGGCCTGAGTAGCTGTTCGACACCGTTCTTGTTCGTTTTTGTGTTCGGCAGTTGATTTTGATATGACCCCGTTCACCACATCCGTAGCACATAACAACATAACAACATACGTAGCACGTGGATCGCTGCCACCACTTCGCGCACTTTATAATTTTTGTAGTCGCCACGGACTGCTTCCACCTCCAGGGCATGTGCTAAAGCGGCCTCTGTAGTTGTATGATGGCCCAGGCGCACCGTTGCTCTCACTTCAGGGTCCCTTATGCCGCTAACAAATGCCTCTAGCACTTTGTCGTCTACTGGTGTAGGACTTGACGCGTAGGCTCGGCGTACTAGGCGTTCAATTTACGTAGCCCATTGCTGGAGGCTTTCGCTCGACTTCTGGATGCGGTCTTTGAGCTGCGCACGATATACGTGCTCAAGATATTTGTCTCCATAGCGAGCTTCCAGAGCCTTAAACAGTGACTCCAACGTGCGTCGATCGGCTGGTATATTCTCCAGGACTAGTAGGGCTTCCCCTCGGAGAGCTAGAGTCAGCGCCGCGAGCGACTGCTCGTCCTCCCAAACATTTCCTTTAGCTACTATCTCAAACTGGTGCCTGAACGCCGTCCATGAGGTAGTGCCGTCGAAACTTGGGACCTTATACTTCGGTGCTCCAACAGTTAAGGGAGTGACTGTGCCCAAAGCCTTGACTTTTTGAAGCTTGTTTTCCAAGTCCTCAAATTTCTTTTCGTGGGCGTTTATTGATGCGTCGTGGGCTTTTATTGACGCATCAAGGGCGTTTATCGACGCGTCGTGGGCTTTGAGAGTTGAATCATGTTCGGTCGTTCGCATCTTCACCCATTCCACGTCTTCTTTTACGATATTTAGGGCTCCCTGAAAGCCATCCATCTTCGCATCGATCGCTCCCAAGCCTACCTGTATAGATTCTATCGCTTCCCGCTGGCTCTCCATCGCTTCCCGCTGGCTCTTCATCATGGCTTCCATGGCTGTTAATAAGGAGGCCATATCGAATCCACTCGAAGTAGCCGGAATTGATGCAGCGAGCGTCGGTGTTGATGTGCTGGTTTCAGTGGGCGTAGCCGCAGGTCCAACGGTGACCTCTCTTCCGGCGCGGTCCCGTCCAGGCGACTCCATACGCGTAGCATCCACTGCTGTCTGCCGTCGCGTACGTACCCCGTCTTCACTCTGCGGTACAACAGGCATTCCGCTTCTGTCACCAATTGTTACGTGTCAGGATCCGTAAGCTCGTAAAAATGCCACAATAGTTCCGCAGAGACTTTATTTTTCTTCACACACACTTCACAATCACAGTTACACTCGTAGATCGCAGGTATTCGCTTCGTTGGGAGAGAACTCTTCACTTCGTATCCGGAGACCGAATGCCTTGTGGCCGACCCTGCCCACTATTTATATCGATTTCCGGGCTTCCAGAGCCTTCCACGCCCTTTGTTGAAGTAAGCAACAACAACAGAAATTCCCGGAAATCGACATAACAATAGCGGGTCAGGTAACAACCCCATTTCGGCCCTCGTCTATGCTAATCTCGCCCCTTTTGCTTAAGGCATACGGGCCAGATTGGCCTGGAGTGACCCAGGTAGTTTTTTTTTTCTTATTACTACCTGGGTTTCTCTTTTATTGCCTCTGTTTGCCTCTATTGTTTGCCTCTATTGTTTGCTTCTCCGTAACGGTCGGCCACCTTTCTAGAGACTTCGCAAGCCTGCCGACTTCGAGAAGCTTCGTAACAATAATATACCTAGGACAGTGCATGGAAGGCTGTGGTCTCCTTCTGCGAAACCGTTATGGTAAAGAAGGAGACTGCCGAGCGGGATCGGGAGAGGGCCGATCCCGCTCGGAGGCGGCAACGGCGGGACGGACGACATCCCCGTCCCGAATCATTTCATGTATAGTCCCAAGAGTGGGGACCCGGGACTACAGGCCCCGAGAAGTCACTTTCAACGCAGGGGAGATACCGGTGCGTTCATATGAGATCCCGGTGCCTCCCCATATGCGTCGGGTAGCCAAGGGGGTTTTAGTGGGTACGAATCCCACATAACCCGGTATATTACCACCGGGTATCTATCGAAGATTTCCCCCAATATAAAAAAAAAGGACAGTGGAACACAAACAACAAACAGAACAAGAAAAAAGTTGAAAGGAGGGTCTGATTGGGCTGGGCACTGGTCTTCAATATATGCATCTTATCATCATCTTTTAATGCAACACTATTACTGGGATTACTCCACGGATTAAAACTGATTCAGTGAGCTATGGAGAAATATTCCTCAGAGAAAAGATTCGGAACAAAGTAATTCGGTTGTAGCTAAAGTTAGTAAGCCGAAGTGGCGTTGCCAGCAATTGTTGTAGAACAACTCTGGACGATAAATTTGCTCTTTAAATGCTTATGAGAGTGAAGAATCCCCGTAGGTGGGTCTGGGCAAACAGAGAAATGTAACTGAAAATAATTTCTTTAAAAAAGATTAAACTCCGTGACGCATCTTAAGAGAGGCGTATTATCAGCGTTGACTGATGCCGTGTGATGGTGATGATGATAATTATAATATGAAAGAAAGAAAGAAAGAAGGAAAGAGAGAAGGAAGGAACGAACGTACGAACAAACGTATGAACGAACGAACGAACAAACAAACAAACGAACGAATAAACAAACGAACGAACGAACAAACAATGAAACAAACAAAGAAAAAACAAACAAAGAGAGAAAGAACGAGAGAAAGAGATACACAAAGACAGAAAGAAGGAAAGAAGGAAAGAAGGAAAGAAGGAAAGAAGGAAAGAAGGAAAGAAGGAAAGAAGGAAAGAAGGAAA
>PDGT01000011.1:6565871-6585470 GCA_003671415.1 Megathymus violae | reverse complement strand
AGAAGGAAAGAAGGAAAGAAGGAAAGAAAGGAAGAAAGGAAGAAAGAAAGGAAGAAAGGAACAAAGAAAGAAAGAAAGGAATTAAGGAAGAAAGAAAAAGAAAGAAAGAAAGAAATACATTTATTCACACACACATAAACAACAATCTTAAATAGCGGTAAAAAACAACATAAAGAAACAGAAATAAGAAATAAAGAGTAAAAAAAATTACATTAATTATACAATAATTATAATTTAATGTAAGTGTGCCGCAGCATCAAGCACTAAATATTAAATTTTTAATTCAATTTTGCTTAAATAAAACACGGTAGAAACTTGATACGATTTGACTGGCTCTAAACTGTCTCCATCAGTGCTACTATAGCGACTAAATTTATAAGAAGCAACAACGAATATTTATTACTATACATAACTGAAGTACTCTTCAGTTTAAGAGTTTTGTAGCCTTATACTCTTACAAATTTGGAATTCTAGCTTAGTGTACAGTGTAACAAAGTACATTAACCGACTACAAGTAAGCATTTAATATAACTATGTAGTTGAAAGTAAATGTTTTTTAATATAAACTGATAGGGACATACATACCTGTATTTATAGGTTAGAGTCTGTTGTGTGACTTCTAACCTCTCGCAAAATTATTATTCAAAATAGAGATAGTAGTAAGTAGCAGACTTAACAAATTAAATTGTCACACAAATTATTGTGATCATGAGCTCAAATAACATACACGTGAAGATAAAAACCTTCTTGCCTCCTTTGTTTGTTAACCAAATTGAAAACAAGACGTTTCTATGTTCATATGTATTTATTTCCTTTTTGTCCTGTTTGTCAATTGATTTTCTTTTTGAGTGTTAGCAAAGAAAAGTTATTGGGAAGATATTAAATCAATTAAATTTAAATTCATTGTTTACGCTACAAAATTTCGCGGAGTCAGTTTGGAGTGAATGATTTGTGATTGATTTAATCCTCCCGACGTGAAATTCATTTCAATGGAGAGTTAATTTTATCTATACTAATAAATAAAATTGGAGTGTCTGTTTGTAATATTAAAACAACCGCTTTTTTCTAAATGCATATGAACTTATATACGGTATATATACCAAAATAAAATTTTTTACAATTTTTGTCTGACTGTCTGTTTGTTTTTTCCGGATAATCTCTGAGACGGCTGGACTGATTTTGACGGGACTTTCACTGGCAAGTAGCTGACGTAATAAGGAGTAACTTAGGCTACTTTTATTTTTACGAAATAACTTTTTTGTTAAATGCCACGAACACGAAGTCGCGGGCACAGCTAGTTTATTATAAAAATAATTCGGAGTGAAATACAAAATGTAGATGATTTAAATGTGTCAATGTCAAACACGTGTATTTTACTCGTATTAGTTTGTGGTCAAACAGTAGTATAAATTTTACGACCTCATAGACCAGTCGGTAATGACACTGCCTGCCGAGCGAGGGGTCCCGGGTTCGATTGTCGGCCGGAGCAGACATTTATGTGACAGATAAATGTTTATTCTCGGGTAATAGGTGTTTGTAATGCAAAAGAACCTCAATAACGTTCAACCTTAAAAAATGAATTTTACTCGAATTTCGACCACTGGACGTATTCTAATCACTATTTTTTACTGGAATATCTTTCACGTGTATTTAAACAGACCACATTTCTTCTTGTTTTAGAGGGCACACAGTGCATCTGATGGTAATTGGGTACCCTTGACATCCTTAATCAATGCCGAATTAAATCCAAATAAAATTTATGCTTTCACGATGTTTTTTGCATAAAACAAATACTTCCACGATATTTTTTGCGTCAATCTATTACGTTACAACCAAATAACAATTTCCAATATTAAAAAGTAGCGAGATTTCCTTCATCCACATGCCACCTCCTTAAAGGCACCTCATTTATTTCGCAACGTAATATTCCGCGTCGATAAATAATGATCCCCGGAAATTATTCACGACGTTCCACATTGACGAGGGAACGTTTTTAAACAGCGAAGCGATTTACGTGAGACTCTCTCTCTCTCTCTTCCGTTGATTTTTGATTCGGGTACTTTGTTTACGAAGAAATATTATCAAAAACAAATTTCATCTTCTGTAATATTAAATGTGACTGGCATAAAACACTGTCATTGACATTTGGACGTTTAGTTTATAATCTTTTTCAATCGAAACCTGAAATTATGTGGCACTAAGTAACATTATTCTCGTAAAACACTGAAACAGGTTAAAAATATTTGTATAGAGTTTTATTTTTGTTTCACATAGTAACTTAAAAATTATATGTAGGTATGTATATTAATTTATTTATTTTACATTTTCTTGAAATCACTGGGAATCACAATATGCAATCTTCTTTCTCTACCAGTTAACCCATAAAACCTCCAATTTTTATATATGTAAATATACACTAAAATCTATTATATACATAAATCATATATTATACATACACAGACACACATGTCGTACACACCACAGGTAATCCTAGGTTGGGACCAAGAGTAACTTATTGTGCATAAATAGCTTGTATTAATTGAATAAAATAAATAAATAATTTGTTTGTTTAATAATACACAACACATATACACGAGAACAACAATTAAGTACGGATTTAAGGATTTTTCAAAGCAACATAGGTTTATGGGCATATATATATATATATATATATATATATATATACAATATGTTCGGATTGCAATGAAAAAAGTAATAAATGATGCTAACTGCAACACATTAGTGAAAACCGTAATGAAATGGGACAAGCCGTTTCTGAGATTTGCGCGAACAAATGCACAGACAAACAGACAAATATTCTAACAACTATTGTTTTTAGTTCTACTCGTATAATATCGTTAATAAAGGCCCTATTAGTAGTTTTTATCATATATCCTTAATGTACAGAAAACGATCAGTTAGAATTTTATTACATATATAGATACATGAATACTGATCAATAAAATATTGACATTTATGTATAAGAAATGTCCGAACAACCAAAGAGGTTTTAAAGGATTTAAGGTGTTGTTTGTTTTAAGCAAGCATGGTTAAAGGAGAACGCCCATGAAAGTATGGACCGCCGTCTAAGGTTGCATCAAATTCAAACTTGTATTGAACGGTTTGTACATAGCCGACTATTATCCCTGCGGTATTATTTTTTAAATCAAAACCCGGGTTCTAAAGATAACTAAAAAAAATGTAACATAACCTCAAAATAATTTTTGTAAGTAATAAAACATAATTATAACAATAGTCAGCAGTGAATGAACACAAAACACACGAGTACTGTAGATATCGTAATAATCATGATTATAACAGTTTGTTTTGGTTGAGAGTAAAACTCAATCAACAAACAAAACAAGCAATGAAGGCCGGGCCAATGGTATTGTTTATGTTATCCAAGAGATAGATCGTAGGGATGGATGTTGCGACTCGATTTATTTGTAGATCGATTAAAATTTATACGAATTAACGGTTTTTTGCAATAATTTGTTGTTGCAATCTTTTAGCGAGGCAATTTAAGAGTAAAGAGTATTGAATTATAGAACAGATCCATAAAATCAAGTCAACGACAATATAACAGATAACATTAAGACATTATTATGCTTACACCCACAAGACCACTACGAGGAGACATTATAATTGTCAGCACAAAACGAAATAGACAATTTATACAAATAAAAATTCATATAAGTATCTGAATATTTAAGTAGGTTATACTAAATATATTTACTATTAAAATAAAATAAAAGTACCTACATTTTTATTTTAAATATTTTCGAAACTATTGGAACTTGATCAATACGAAAACACGCGATATGTCCGAATGAAAATTGATGCGGTGGCAATATAATCGAAAAAAAAAACCAACGAATTATTCCATAATCGATATTTACAATAGTATTATTTGTCTAGTTCCAACACTAGCACCGTCGTTGCTGCAAAAATAACTGTCATCTCTATGAATAACAATAGTCAAGATACAGTTTTATTTTATCATAAAAAGAATCCCCTATTCGAAACATAATATTTGAAGTGCCAAATGACGGCAGAAAATACGTCAATAATTTTAATATTATTTTCCTTTTGATACATGAGAAAAGTCAGTACCAAGACGGGTAATTCTCCTTTCTTTCAATAATCGTTTTAAATCTTAGTATCATTTATCGATTTAAATTGAATCGAATGAAAATTTATTCATATAAAAAATAAATACAAATACACTAACACTTCCATACAAGGACTCCCTATGTCATAGACGGTATGGATATACTCAATAAGACATCAAAACCATTCATGACTGGATTTCAGACGTTTTTCGATAACAGAAATGTCTGCAGCGGCCGAGAATCGAACCCAGTGTCTGTCGCTTGGTAGCAGTTGATAGGGTCATTACTAACTAGGTTATAACTATAAAACCATCGATAATGGTAATAATTTTGGAAATTTTTATGGGTTATTTTGACCACTTTGTTTAAAAATACGAAGACGAATCAACTGAAGTAGACAATGGTGAGATACTAAAAAATTCGCAGCTAATTACATATTTTGAAACATTTCTGTATCGCATCCGATGAAGGTTTAGAGGCCGTATGGCCAAAACCAACCCCGGTTGGTGTTTAGTGGGTGTTTATTGGGAGTCCCACATAACCAGCGCAGCCGGCTGCGCTGATATGCATGTGCATTCACCACCCCCTCTCCGCACCTCTCTCGCGCATCTCCGAAGCCTTTCTCTCTTCGTCTGGAGGCAAAAAAAAATTCTGTGTTTACAAAGTTTCAAGTTGATAGATACTGAAATATGGGGCATATATTTAATTATATAGTTCTAAGCATTATAATCAATGAACAACGGAACACATAAAATTGCACGCGTGTCTTTCTCTCAGATCTTTTTTATCATAGCAGATTTTTTCGAATCATCGGAAACGAAAAAGTTGTAACTTTGGGTAATACGAGTAACTATAATTATATATTGGTCAAACAACGAACAAATAATAAAATTACCAAAAAAACTTTTGTCCAGTACAATTAGAGAACTCATTTCGGCGGAGGCTAATGTATTTTCTATAAAATTAAATTTATATTCGTATAGTGAATATTATCAAACTGCCTTCTCCATCGTTACTAAATTACTATTGAATAATACATTATTTACTACTACTTTGCAAGAATCCCTGAATACAATATAATGATGATGTACCTTTAGTAATACATAGCGTCTCCCTCCCACAAAGGTAACATGGATCTATATATGACATACCTAATAAGACAACATTCAGGCCTTCCAGCCGGTCGAATCCAAGCGCACGAAGTGCCTAACAAAACGCGCCGCGAAGGCGTCCGCAGAGGGAAAACCTTTCCTTCCCACCCAACCAGTCCCGCTCATGTCCATCGACACCAGCGCCCCGTCCTCGTCCAAACAATTCCCACCCCTTAAACCAGCATCCCGTTGCTCACCCGTCCCTCCCCAAGCCAAGGCCCCGCCACCGGTATTTGTCCGGGACAAGTCTATGTGGCTCACCCACCGGCACCCAGTTGTGCGCCGGCAGCAAAGTTTTCTACACTCACGCCAAAGTAGTTGGCGAAACAGTCAAAGTGACTTCTCCAAGCACTGATGTTTTCCGTGCCCTTACGAGGCTTCTCACGCTAAATAAAATCCCATACCACACCTACGCTCTTCCGGAAGAGCGCAAGGTGCGAACCGTTCTCTGCGGCGTCCCATTCGAGCTTCCTAATGAAGCTATCCTCGCCGATTTAGTCGCCCAAGGTCATCCCGTGGAAGCTGTGCACAAAATGTACAGCAACACGGGTAGGCAGTATCCACTGGCTCTTGCCATTTTATCTAACACGCCTGAGTCCCGTAACATTTTCCGGGCCGACATGACCATTTGTGGTCTTTCATTTATCAAGGTAGAGCCCCCGCATAGACGCGGCTTCCCCGATCAATGCCATCGCTGCCAGCTTTACGGCCACGCAGCGGCAAACTGTTCCGCCAACCCCAGGTGCGTTAAGTGCCTGGAGCCCCACAGCACCAAAGAGTGCTCGCGCACACGCGACTCAGGGTCGCCTCCGGCCTGCGTTCTCTGCGGCCAAGCCGGCCACCCGGCCAACTACCGTGGCTGCCCTAGAGCTCCCCGACCTATCCCACCCAGGACCGCCGCTTGGAAGTCCTGGAGAAACACCCAATCTGGCCCTCCGCCGAACACCGTAGCTAACTTCCCTCCTCTGAGGACGCCTATCGCACCGCCTAGACCCGAACACTTCAACTCGTGGAGACGTACTGACACGACCACGACAACTGTAACTGCTCCCCGTCCCGCCCCGGCCGCCCCGCGTGACCGAAAACAGGCCGAACCACGCGTTAATAACACCGCGCAACCAGAGGGCAAGTCGTCCCTGGCCGACGACATGAAGCTCGTTTATGACGTCATCCAAAACGTCGACATCGCTGAAATTTCCGTCCTGGCTCGCAAGATACGGGCGGCAACAACACCACAGCAGCGCCTTCTAGCGCTCGTTGAGCACAGCCATTTATTAACGTCGTTATAATGGCCCAAGCACTTAGTGCGCCTTCCTGTCACTCCGGTCGTACCAAACCTAAGGGCATCTCGCTCATCTCGTTCAACACTCGCGGCCTCCGCAACAACATCCCTGAATTAAAGGAATTCGTTCGCAACAACGCCACAGACTTAATACTAGTTCAAGAAACGTTCTTAAAACCCGCCCACACCAAGGGCCTATCAATTTCCTCGTACAATCTCATACGTAACGACAGACAAGACAGAACTGACAGACGCCCCGGTGGCACCTTAAGCCGCACAATCGGTGGTGGCACCGCTATTTACTTTAGAAAGTCGCTCCACTGCTCCCATATTGAGACTCCTACACTCACGAACTTAGAAGCCACTGTTTGCAAGCTAGGTATGACTGGGCATCCGTCCCTGATCATAGCCTCGGTTTATAATCCGTCGGGAACCCCGCTTTTAAACACGGACTTAGAGGCCCTCCTCTCACTAGGAGACTCGGTCATTTTATTCGGAGATCTTAACTCCAAACACACGGACTGGAAGTGCCGATCGACCAACGCGAACGGAGTCAAACTTAGACAATTCTTAGAAACACGGGACATCGATGTCCTCTGTCGTTCCTCCCCTACTCATTACCCGGATAATGCGCTCAACTCTCCGGATATCATCGATCTCGCGTTAGTTAAAGGAGTCGCGCTTAACTTAAGAGCGATCGAAACGCTCCACGACTTAGGTTCTGACCACCGGCCGGTCTTGCTCAAATTCGGGCCTTATGCCACCGATCCAACCACTTCTTCTAAAACCTTCACCAACTGGGAAGGATATAAAAAATCGCTAGTATCAGGTCTCGATGCCGGCGGCTCACCACTGGCTACCATCAACTCAGAGTACTTCGTCAATACGGAAAAGATTGACTCAGCGGTCAACTCCCTAACGCACTTAGTTCAAACATCTCTCCGAAACAACGAGCGTGTAATCGAGGTGCCAAACCGAAAACTACCACTCGATGTCAGGAATCTTATTCAGGCCAAGAATGCAGCCCATAGAAGGGCCGCACTCTACCCCACTCCAACGTACAGGAGGCGTGCCAACGCTCTCCAGCGACGTGTTCGCTCTCGACTTGCCGAAATGAGGAACTCCAATTGGGACTCCCTCATGGAGGGAATCAAACCCTCCCATCAGGCGTTCTACAAAGTGGCGAAAGCCCTCCGTGTAGGCGCTCAACCTCTCACCTCGCCTTTATCACGCCCCGATGGCAGTATCGCCTTCGAAGACGTCGATAAAGCCGAATGTTTCGCTGACAGCATTGCTTCTCAATGCACACCCAGTTCGCATCCATGCGCTCCTTCACATATAGAATCAGTAGAGGATGAGGTCCGTAAAAAGAACTCACTCCCAGTCACCGCTGAGCCCATTGTCGTTTCCGTTGACAAAGTCCAAGATATCATCCGGGGTCTTAAACCCCGCAAAGCACCAGGAGCCGACGGCATCTCTAACGTCGCGCTTAAACACTTCCCCGAGCAGGTTCTCTCTCTCTTAGTTCTCATCTTTAATGCCTGCTTTCATCATTGCTTCTTTCCAACCGCTTGGAAGGAAGCAATCGTTATAGGAATTCCTAAACCCGGTAAACCTCTTAACATACCGTCCAACCACCGCCCCATCAGTCTCCTCAAGGCTATGGGGAAAGTATTCGAACGCGTCATACAGACTAGACTGAAGAACCTTCTTTTCCCAGTAGGCGGTCAATCCTTAATCATCCCTCATCAGTTCGGTTTCCGTGCCAAACACTCGTGCCCTCAGCAAATCCATCGTATAGTGGAATATATTCTAAGCTGTTTTTATCCCAAACGGAAACGTACAGTCGCGGTTTTCTTCGACGTTGCCAAAGCTTTCGACAAAGTTTGGCACGAAGGACTCCTTCTCAAACTCCACTACCTAGGTCTGCCTGATCGCGTTGTTCGATTGGTCGCTTCCTACCTTCAAAACCGCTCCTTTCGCTTTAGACACGAAGGAGTACTTTCTTCCCCACGCCCGCTAGCGGCTGGGGTACCACAGGGCTCGGTACTAGCCCCCTTATTATTTTTAACATACGTTAACGACATTCCCATTCCGAAAAACGGCGTACAACTATCGTTATTCGCAGACGACATCGCCCTATATTATCAATCACAGAAAATAGATTCGGTCCTCTCCAGACTCCAACACTCAGTAGACGAGTTAGGAAAATGGTTCACCAAATGGCGAATCGAAGTCAACGCAGACAAAAGCACCGCGGTATACTTTCATTTCAAACCTAGACGCAGACATGACGAACCTAACATCCGGTTGCTAGGCGCCCCTGTCCCGTGGAAAACCACAACCAAATACTTAGGAGTAACACTCGACTCCGGACTGACATTCAGACCGCACATACGCCAAGTCACCAACTCCGCCAGATATTATATGGGCCGACTCAACAATCTGTTGGGAAGGCATAGTAAGATGTCCCTCAGAAACAAGCGAACGCTCTATAAGGTTTGCATACGGCCGGTGATGTCATACGCTGTTTTCGCACACGCCGATCCCAAAATCCTTCATCCCATCCAAGTTGTCCAAAACATTTTTTGCAGGAGAGCAACCAACGCCCACTGGTGCGTGAGGAACGCCGACTTACACTTCGATCTCCAGCTTCCGACCATTCCAAAATCCTTTAAAGATTATTGCACAACATTTTTTAAATCCTCAGAGGAACATACTAATCCACTCATCAGACAGGCAGCGGACTACACCGCCCCTAGTCTTACAGGCCGCCAAATTCGGCGGCCAAGAAACGCTCTCACCAATCCCCCCGACAAGATATCTTCTGACTTGGACCGCCGCCTGGCAGCCATTGTCAAGAACTCAAACAGTATCAGTTAGTAGCGTCCTTAAGATGCCTCATAGTCTCACCATTCGACAACACCTTAAGTGTTAACAACAAGCGTATGCTTCCTCGGGAGTGCCGCTAGCACCCTTTCCTTCTCTAAGGATGGGTCGCTTCAGATGAAGGCTTAGAGGCCACAAGGCCAAAGCCAACTCGGGTGGTGTTTAGTGGGTAGGCCCCTAGGTTTTTCGGGAGTCCCACATAACCAGCGCAGCCGGCTGCGTTGGTATGCTAGGAGCATTCACCACCCCCCTCCCGCGCTTTTCCGGAGGGTAGCCCATTTTCCACCTTCTGGGCGCAAAAAAAAAAAAGACAACATTCAACGCATGTTTCACCCTGAAAAGCCAGCTTGATCAGGACAGTAAAAGTACGATAAATAAATTGATTCTACAGTACCAATTTTGTTTTTCAATAAATCTATAAATATATAACAACTAAAGTCACCGACATAGCCCTTAGAATTAACAAGTTGAAGTTCCGATGGGCAGGCCACATCGCTCGTAGAACCGACAACCGATGGGGAGCAAAGATTCTCGAGTAGCGACCACGAACCGGAAGGCGTAGCGTGGGACGGACGGACCACTAGATGGACCGACGGCTTGGTCAAAATTGCAGGGAACCGCTGGATGCGAGAGGCGAGTAGCCGTTCTAAAGGGCTTTCTATGGGGAGGCCTGTGTCCAGCAGTGGACGTCTTCCGGCTGATGGTGATGATAAATATATAATCTATGTCAGTGGGCACGTGTGACGTCATGTCTTTGTTAACGTAGTTAACGTTCGTTCAATGTTAACACATTCACACTCCCGCATTAGGGTTCCCTATGTTACGCGAGGCATGGGCGGACACAAATCACAAACACCCATTACCGGAGAACAACCTTTTTCCTGTCATTAACATGTCCGACCAGGCCGGGAATCGAACTCGGGATTCCTCGATTGCAGAGGTCACTGCCAACTGAGTTACGGGTTCCACATTGTTGTCTTCGTAGTTTTGTTGTAATATAATATAGTATAATATGTTTTAGAATAATGTAACTTTAAATAAATACTATTTGTCTTCTTATATTCCCTTTTAAAATGAGCATAAGATTTTTTTGGCAAATAATTTGACTACAGTTTAGAAAGTTTATATAATTTTCCCTTTTCGCCTTCACACGTGTTAAACAGAGCCGAGGGATTATAAAATTGTTTATGCGAAGTCCGGTTTATGCCGGCGTGGGCCATCACAAGTACAATTCATTGACAATCGTACAAACGTCATTACTGAACAAAGCGTGATAAAAAAAAAGATTCGATGTCTTAATAAGTATTAGGAATAACATAGTTTTAGAGGGATTTTTAGTAGATAAAAGACACATAAAACAGGGTCTATCCCGCAATAACGTCGGGGGTCATTTGACGATCTCGTGTCCGATAGCAAAAAAGCCAGCCAACGCTTCCAATACAGTAGTAACGGTTACTATTAGAGATTACAATCGGAATCAATTGTCAAGTTGCCAATGACATTCTCCCACAACCATTCGCTTAAAGACGGCTAATGGCGATTGCTACAAGACGAAACAATAATTTGTGATAATTTCAATAATAAATATCATTTATTATTGACGACCCACCCGCTCGCTCATCGATGACAACAATAATATCAAGTCCTAAAAGATATGATGAACACGGTTTAGGCTAACATTTAATAACGCTATCTATTGCGTATCATATCTATACTTAAATTTCTATCTATAAATTACATTTCAGTAATTTGATATCAAATTGTGTGCATTACAATTTTTCTGTACATTAATATCAAGCACTTTTAATACATTTTAGCCGTATTGGGGTTGCTTAGAATACTCCCCCAATCCCATGCTTGCAGAACATGGTGTCGTAAGAGGCGACACAAGCCAGCTTGCTTGGTGGTAGGGCTTCGGGTATGGATTACATTATCAGTATTATTATTAAGTCATTGATATTATTACTGGTATTATTATCCTTCCAAGAAGCCTGCCTGGCTAGCTACCACCCTCCTGCTTGAGTCAGCCGCCATACGACTCGCCGTGTTCCGGCTGGGGGCTTGAGAGCCAGTACATTCTTTCTTACTTTCTTCTTATTTCCTGGCCGACAATGCATCAGTGATACCTTTGGTCTTGCTGATGTCCATGGGCGACGGTGACCACTTACCATCAGGTGGCTCGTCTGCTCGTTTGTCGGTTATTAACATAAAAAAGCACATTGAAAATAAAAAAATAAACGGAAAGGCTTTTATCTCGTGCGGGCGCATCGAGTAAGCTAGCCATAATTTAATTTAAATGGATTTGAACGCCAAAAATGAATATATGGTGCATAATCAGCTTAAACCTAAATTTAACAAAAACGAAAGTACAATCGTAAAACGCGAGGTGACATTTTTATGAAAGGAAAAGTTTTTCGCGTCGTTAGAGAACACCGCCTACAGGATTTCCGACCCTGAAGGCAGGGGATTGCCGAAATGAAAATTGGTCATATTTCGGCGTTAATACTTACCTGTATGCAAAAGATTTCCAACTTTTTACTTTTAATAAAATTTACATGGCATTTTCTTCAATTTAGTTGCATATTTTGTCGAAGTAATCATTGTTTACCGTGTGAATAATCGTTTTCCTTTCATACCACGGATAATAAAGTTTCAAGATAAGCTATTATCGTGAACAAACTTGAATAAACAACTTCGGATTTCTGAGAGAAAGTGATGATGGATTTTATATTAAGTAATATAAAAATTAAGGCCGAGCTTCACGAAACACGAAGAAGCAACTTTAACTTGTTTGGTATAGAACTGAAAATTTAAATTGGCAATTTTTTTCTTATATAAAATATAAATGTCTGACAACAATCCCATCCTAAGTCGTGACGACTTCTAAGATGTAGCGCACTTAATTATATAAGTCTATTTTTAAAGATTCCCGCTCCAAAAATAGCCGGCAACAATATGATTATTATTTATTATTAATATCTATTGAATTAAAGCATATTTTTTATTATTATTGTATTTCTGCCTGCCTGTTTTTCTAGCCACGTATCATGTGGAAAACCGTGGAATCAACAAAAGTTCTGTTAAATAACTATCGCAGCTTTTAGTTGCATTTTGTGATTATCGCAATAAATATGTGAGTCGAATTAAAAAAAAAAATTAAAAGATATAAACACCTATAATGGAATAAGAAAGGTACAGTTGAAGCTCGAAACATGAATATAAGTGGCGCCTGACAAAAATGAATAAAAATTGTTTGATGTTGGTACAATTTGGAAACGAAACGATTATTCCTGATGGTTAGTTATTAGTAATCAATTAAAGGGTAGTTTTTACACCCTAAATCTTGTTAACTTCAGAAAATGTATTATTAGAGTAAAAAGCAGGGAAATGTTATGGGGATTAAGGAGATGCTTTAATTTTTCATCTGCCCTGGTCGTGGTGCAGCTTGCTAAGCAGCGGACGAATCAATCGCGTTGGGTTCTTTCTTAGGAGGCATCGGCCAGAAAATTACTGCACAGGTGACATGGATCCTTCTTCGTGGAAACAATATTTGTGTTTGATGTTGTAGTTGTACTCCCAGACGAAATATCTACCCCCAAGTAGTAAAACTAAGACACTGTTTATCTGTTGTCTGTATATTCACTTAACTATCTAAAAATACTCTATATTTTTTCAATATTACAAAAATTGCATTCACAAAGTGTATATACTTTCTTTCTTACATTCTTCAATTTTCAGACTGACAATGCATCAGTGATAGTTTAGGTCTTCTTAATGTTCATGGACGACGGTGAACACTTTACATCAAGTGGTTTTTCTGCCTGTTAGTCGGGTATTAACTTAAAAAAGTATACATATTATTGTAAATAAAAACAAAAATTACTTGATGGCTTAAAGTATCTTGTAATAGAACACTTACCCCGTTAACCCACTGTCATTGTTCCTATTATAAATTTAACACACGTAATTAGTAATACAAATATTATATAAATATTAATTCTATGTATTATTCAAGGTTATATATATATTGTTGCAATATTGTTAAGATTTATGTAAACTATTTGTTGAAGTTATTATTATATATACAATTTTTTATATACCTGTCAAAAGTCACAGCAACCATTGGCGTTGGCACCACTAATCGAACTGCGCGAAAATAAAAGGACTGCACTGAAAACCAGCAGCAGTAGTTCTTGACCGTTCCATCGCATAGGCTGAGGGCAGTTCCTTTTTCGTCATATATGTATTTATTACCGTAATGTAACTGTATTAATTAGTTTAAGTCCTTACGACGGAAAAAATGTTTTTTTCTTTCTTTCTAAAAGTATATATATTGCAGTTCATGACTATTTGGATCATTCCTATGTCAGCTGAAAGACCTTTATCGTTTTTACTTGCTTTTTGTTTTTAAATAAACCAAAAGTCATTCATTAGGTATACAAATAAATTAAAATGAATCGATAATATAAAAATAATCCAAGATAAAATAAAACTACAAGCTACAATCATTGCCACGAAATGTCAACAACTACGCAGCTCGAGTGTTTTTGTGCTCAAAATGATTTATAACACAATGCCCTGTTTCTTTGAATCTTTGTCTCTAGGAGAACCTATACGACTTTCCTTTAGGCATGTAAAGGCACTTTTACATTGTGTTTTGGTACCGACGGGGACATCAAAAAAAGGGATGAAGTGATCCATCAAATGACGTATCATATCGGTTTTAGTACTAGTGTAACTCGATGGATTTTAAAGCCGCCAAAGAAAACATAAAAAGAAATGCAGCATCTCATTCTAATCTGCTGATTTATAATGCTACCCTCACCGGATATCGTGGAAATCGAGTTCAGAAGAGGAGTATGACGACACAGATTTCACCAGACAGTTATCGGAGGTACCTACTGGAGAGGGAACATGCACGTTATACCTGTCTGGATCGGTCGCCAGTAGCAGGACTAGGCAATTGGCTGTGTGGCGGTTGACATCAGGCACTCTAGTCGCTTGCCTTACCAGTTGTGAGAAACCAAGCGACCTGGTAAAATTCCACATTGCTCTCCAAGCACGGCCGTTCCTCTGGTATGGGAACAGCCAGTCCTGACGACACGCGTTAAAGTCCCCCAGAAAAACCAGTTGAGCCATAGGGTGTCGATGATGGGGCTCTTCAGCTGCCACACTGAGGTGTTCAATTAACCGAGTTATTTCGTGGCCACCGCTGTGCGATCAGTAGACACAGGAATACAGGATCTTGTTGATTCTTGTGTCTACCCAATCAGTAGAGAAGCTGGGATCTTCAAGGTGGCAGAGACGTATAAAGCAGATATAATGACGTGCGTGCACGTAAGGTCCGGCACGAAGGTGGCAACAGTTCTCAATTGTGTAAACTGGATAGTCTAGGTACGCGACGCGAATGAATGACCAATCTGCGTCTGTGTCTGCGTCTGTGTATTGTTGGAGTGCAAATCATATATGCTCATGAAGTGTACTTTAAGTGAGTTGAGAAAGTCATAAACTTAGGACCTCTATATTATATCGTATTTACTTAAATGAGTATGTCTTGTATGTATATATATACATATATATGTATACATTTATTTGTCATATCTACAAAACGATATGACGATAAGATCAAATTTCGTATTTAGATTAGGTGTTGTTTGTTAACTATAAAAATAATCATTTATTTACTCAAAATTTTGTGAAATGACGTTATATGACATACGACTACGTGCGATTCATTTTCTTATTTGTTGTTGTACGTAAATATGTTTTCTGAAAAAACACGATTATACATAAAAAACTAACGAGCGTAACTGGATGTTCCAGTTACTATTACAATAACCCGTAAACAACAACAGCAGTCTCGTGCAGCGGCAGTTGCAGGTGGTGTCGACAAAGATGACATATTTCAATATATATTTTACACAATATAAACGCTGAAAACACGAAAATTTGTTAATATTTTAACCATACCTACAAATATTCGAATTACCATTAAATTCAATGATTGTAAAATTTATATTCGGAATACGGTTATCGAGTGAGTAATATTATTACGATTAAATTTATAAAATGATTCCGCCATGAATCCCGATTCGAATGAAAATTGCATAATGTAAAATTATATATCGAAACAAACAAACAAATCGAATTACCTATCGAGCGGTGGATATTGTTGTTCGCCATGTTGATTTTTGCACGGTCTGATGAAAAGCGATTACTAAAACTATTATACCTATTTTCATTCAAAGTTACAACTTGATGAATACATTGGAAGACAAATTATATTAAATTTTAAGATTTTGAATTGAATTTATTTCATCGCCAAAGTATTTAACTCGGCCATACGTAATTAAGGAATGGGATGCATTTTGTGATGACGTGATCTATTTTTAAATATGTCAATTTTTATCATTCATAAGTCATACGATCAAATAACAATAAGAATTAAATTTAAACTCGCGTGTCATTAAGACTATAGTTACAAACTGTAAGGAAAAGTGTAAACTAAGTGAACTAAGAAAATATTTTTATAAATATTTTACGTGAACAAAACCTTATAGTCCTACTTATTTTCCGTGGTCATATTTTCTTATGCCTGTCCGTGACACAAAAGTGGCCAGGCTGTTAATCTTTTACGTCCACTGCATTATTTTGATGTAGTATCTTCTGTAGCTTGGGGTGTCTTATTGAAATTAATTCTAATATTTTGTACCAATAGAATAATCATCCGTCTTGTATTCATTCTATTATAATATATAAATTGTATTTTCCACCGATATTTCGAACAGAGATTACGCAAAGATTGGTAGCGAAGAGAAATTCGCGACAGTCAAATTTGACATGTATGTAGTTACTTAAGCTAAGCTTATTAAGTTCGTTACACACTTTAGGGAATGATTGAACACAACTTAATGTACGTTTTAATGGACATATGTACATAGCATTTTGCTTTAAATGTCATAGTGCTTAAACATACGAATCGTTATTTGCGTTAAATTGGCAATATATATTTATGCAATTTGAGATTGATTATATATATAATGTATAATCTCAAAAGGTTAACTATCAAAAAGAAAATCCGTTCTACCAAGCGATCTCGCGTAAGACTCAATATACAAGAATTTGTGGGCGCAAAACGCGAATCGAATCTATATTCCGGTCACCGCGACGGCAATGATTACAGTTCACCGCCATCTTTATGTTAATTTTATAGTCAGAAATTCAGTTGCGTTGATTTCCTTCGTCGAAGCCGAGAAAATGTACTCACACTGAAATGTGAGTGAGAAAGCTAACACGTAGACAATTGAAACACTAAAAATGGCGAATATTTTCCTAAAAGCTTTTCTGTATAAACTGCTTAAAAATTGTTGCAAGTGTTGTTAAGTAACATTTAAGCAATTTCGGTTCTAATAAAGCGTTATTACGACCACATATCGCTATAAGTTTGATTCCGGATGATATTTATGTCACAGATAAGTATTTCGGTGTTGGCTGTTTGTTCCCTATTTACCGTCATCTTACCGAAAAAAAAATAGATTGATTTTCTTAGTTAGTACCTTTAACATAAACGTCAGTAATGAAGCGTAATATGCCATGTCGCTGTTACATAAACATTGTTTTCAATATGGATTAATACTATCCATTCTTCTGCGTATATTATCTCAATTTGTCTATTAAACCACTAGATAGTGTTAAAACTTTTAAGATTTGTAGCAAGTTTTATAATTTTGAACGTTAAGAGGCTACATTATTTTTATATGTATGACTGACCATGATGTCTTCCTTGCCGCTGTACAGCAACTCAGGTTTTCTTCTTCGGCATTAGATTGGTTCCCTTTCCACTTTCGAGGCCGTATCAGGTCAGTACAAGTAAACCACACTATTTCAAATTGGTGTCAATTTACTGCTGTCGTGCCTCAAGGTGATATTCTGTGTCCTATACTTTTCATTGCTGACATTATTTCCTTAACTTCTTGCAGATGATCTGCTTTTTTTTATGCAACCCAATGTGAACAACATGTATTATGCTACACATACTATCAATATAAATTTACATAGCATAAGTCAATAGTCAAAGGTATGGCAACAAAATCGACTCATACAAATACCAGACAGCCAGGCGAGTGGTTCTATGTACATCGCTGGCAAAGCTAAATCTTAAATCTACCTTAACTGTTGTATTTAATGATTATATTGTAAAAATGTTCCCATAAACAGTTTGTGTCAAAACCTTTGGGTGACATACAGATTCTACGTCACAGATATACCTACGTATTATGTTGTGGCCTGGCCTGGATATAGTGTACATAGATATATCTGTGTGTACTTACTCGATAAAAACTATACATAATCTATATATAATCCCAATGTACTAATACATTGTGTATGAAATATATTAATTAATAAGTATATAAACTAGTATGCACCATGAAGTAAATATGTAGTAATTTTCTATTTCATAAAATTACACTAACAGTCGGAAAACTAACATAAAACGATAAACTATCAAAATAACAAATTTAAAAGGAATGACGACTATGTAGTCCAGTTGGTATTAACCCTACCTGCCGAGCAAGAAGTTCCGGGTTCACTGATCGATGCAGACATTAATGTGACATACTTTCGGGTTATGGATATTTGTGATGTTATATTTGTGTACGTTCGTGTCTCACACAAAAATGGGAATCTTGGTGAGGAAATGGGGGTGTATGATCGTTTCGTTTCAAATATTCATATTTTTTAAGCTTTTTACTATACCGTATATACAGTTATTGATATCGAATTAGTTTTATAGATGTCACAGCTCCTAGTTTTACATGCAACGTAATTCTAATACTGTAGTCTTGATCCTTCGATAGTAAATTGATCTAGTTGATACACATAGGGTATTACTGTTTCAATTGTGCAAGTGTGGGCTGCTGGATTGAAATATAACTTCATGTCAGCAACAACAAAATCGTATTAAGAGATGGACCGCGGTGATCACTAATCCTGTTGACAACAAAGGAAATGACTACCATGTTTTTCCTTTTGAATAATGATATATTCTTCGACCACATACACGTTTGGAGATTTAGATAATCCCGCATCGTACTTACTTATTTGACCCTTTTATATTTTGGACGTCACAAAGGAACTTTCAGTCCATACATGTACGGTATATACGGCAGTGGATTCGACTAAAAAAGGTTGACCAATCCTTTATCGTCGAATTCCAATATCGAAGCAATGTATAGAATTGGGCACTATAGAGCGGCGAGCCTATTCATGCCCCGTTGGTACAGTCGCTTTAATAACGTTTATGCGACGGCCGTTCGGTATTTTTATTAAATTTTTATTCAATGCACCTGGGTATTTTAAAAGAGGACGGATATAAATTGACGAGAGAAAAATATCATTTTTCATAAAAAAATGATTTGGATTTTTTTATGTGAATATCCGACAAACGAGCAGACGAGGCAAAATATTTTTATGTACATTTCATTATTATTAGCTATTGTTAAATGTTAAAAAATAGTGGTAAACCACTACGGCACTAGAGCTAGTATGAAATTTGTATGAAAGTGCGTCACTTGCTGTGCAGTTAAAATGGTAATTTCAGCCTTTACGTTAGAAATAAATTACAGTTCAAAAAAACTAAAAAAATACGCTTTCGTAGCGAATGAACTACACAATTGAAAATAATGTTAAAATATACAATTAGTGATCAAGAGAAAGAGAAAGGAAGAGAGGGAATTTCCTTTAATTCTGTATGCTATAATTTTTTGAACATATTAAAAATAAGATAAAATAACTAACAGAAAAGTTAGCTTTAGTATAAAAAAGGGTGAGGTTCTGGATAAAAGTTGTTACAGCATCTCACGCTTTTTATTTTACATACATAGATAGATACATAGAAGTCAAGCTAATATAAAGCATAAAAAATATACATTATTTTATTGATGTGAAGTGAAATAACTTTTATTTGAGTTTTGTATGGTTTACAAAAACATTTGTTTGAATTTTTTTCCCGAAACAAAAAATTCTTAACTTGAGCATAAACATTAATACTTTTCATTGAAAAATAATTAATACGATAAAATTATACCATAACGTATGCGACATTTAAATTCAAATATTCTTAAAATCATATGATGTAAAGAAATATTTCCCTCAACGAATAAAC